>VDFB02376356.1:0-40593 GCA_007258455.2 Sequoia sempervirens | reverse complement strand
GATAAATTTCTCTCTAAGGTCAATCACTAGACCTTTAGATGGTTATGTTTAGTTATTAGGGTGACTTTGGTGTTATCTATCCTCTAGGATCTTCCTCTGTACAAGTTCATGGTGTTTTCTACTCCGAAGAGTGCTCTCAAGGAGTTTGGTTCCCTTACCAAGAAATTTCTTTGGGAAGCTAATTTTGACATTCAAAAATGGAGTTTGGTGAGCAAGGACCAGGTTTGTAAACCAAAGGAGATTGGTGGGCTTGGCCTTAGGCAGCCAGAGCAAAATAGTTTTGCCTTGACAATGAAACTTTACTGGAGGTGGTGTAAGTTTCCTAAGAAAACTTGGACAAAGATTCTTAATTAAAAATATTTAGGAGGAGTGGCCAATGAGGATATCCCACGTATTGATTTATTTGGTAGAGGTTCTTTGATTTGGAGCACTAATAAGTGTGGTTCAACTCTCATTAAGGAGGGTCTTTTCTCAATCATTCAGAGGGGGGAAAAGGCTCTTTTTTGGACTAACTCTTGGGATGGGAATCCTCTAATTCTTACTTCTTACCCTCATCTTCGTGCTTTAAGTGAGGCTTTTGAGGATGCTAATTGGTCCTATGGACAACGAAAAAGTATCCCTTTTTCCTTGCTTGATTTGGGATTAATTGATGATAAATTGGACTTAATTTTTCCTTGGTCTAGTGTTGTGAGGTGTTTTAGACATCTATATTAGGTCTTGGACCCTTTCAAATTGAATAAAATACATGTCTTGTAAAGGTGTTGTAAAGTGTTGAAAATAACTTTCACACTTTTCTAGAGTTTTATTAAGCATCTAAGTCTAATCGACCTATTTTACCTAATACAATGTTATAAAATGTATATAATTGTATTTTCAAATCAATCTAGGAGGCTTGTAAATTAAACCTAATTCTAATCTAGTGTTGTAATGTGTTTTACACATTCACATTGGATGTTGTGCCTTTCTAGGCTATGTGGACCTCATTTTAGTAGTGCTGTAAAGTGTATTTAATCACACTTTCACATTTAAATTTTTGTCCCTAGCCCTAATTATCCTTTACATCATCATTAATAGGCCCCTATGGCTCCATATTATGCATCCCGAGGCTTATTTTGATCAAAGACTTGACTAGAACAACATAAAATCTAAAATTATTCACTCCTGAACAATTCAGCTGGCAAAAGAGCCCTTGTGGGACCAAGTCACCCATCTAGGTGAATCAGTCCCATCTAGGTGGGACTAAGTCACCCAGCCTGGTGACTTAGTCCCATTTGGGCTATTTTTGAGGTTTAGATGGGAAAAATTGGATTTTAAGTTTATTTTTCCTTCATGTTGGCCTTGGGGATCAAATTAATGGGAATTTTAGATGGATTTCCTATATAAACAAGCTTCTAAACCATAATTCATTAACCTAATCATTTTAATTCATCATTCATCATCTTTCTCAAGTCAAGCAAGCTAGGGTTTAAACATTTCAAGTCATCAAGATAGCTTTTTCAGACATTCAAGGGTAGATTCTTCATCCATTGTTCCAGAAATTCAAGATCTATCATCATGGAAAAATTCTAATCCCTTCATTTCATGTTCATGCTTCATCTTATTTCTTCATTTGGTTTAATTACCTAAAAGGGGTTTGACCAAGGCAAACCCCTATTCCCTAACATTCAACATTTCTCTTTCTTTCACTGTGTGTTTGTAGATTTAGGTACCTTGAAGGCTTGGAAATCATTGAAGGATAATTTGAAAATTTGTTGAAGACATCTCCTTGTCAGCTAAGCCAAAATATCAACAAGAATTCACTTATAGTGCCAAAAATTAGATTTTCACAACCAGACACTTAGAGGAACAAAAAGTGCAGACCAAGGGCTTTCATTTCAACTTTTGGATATTCAAAAAATTCAAAGTGGACTAAATTTCCAATAGTGGTGAATTAGTCCCACTACCCATGTTTTTTAGAGTTTTTTTGTAGATTTGGATACCCATTTGGCTGAAACGGGCTCCGGTGGACTTTTCCAAATTTGGGACTAGGTCACCCAAAATGGCGTAAGTGTCCCAGTAGGCCAAATTTTCAAGTTCAACAACATTTCCAATCTCCATTATAGTCTACACCACATTTCTAGGTGCACCTCTTCAGTTTCATTCATTTTTATTATTGTTTGTTTACATTTCTAGGTCCTTTTGCATACATCACTGTGTTTTCAAAAAAGGTGCATTTCTTTAGTTTTCATTTAATAATCAATATCTTTTACCAATTTTCTGCATTTGGATCATTTCATTTAGACATTTTCCATCATACTTCCATTAGTTTTGAGTGGGGAATTTTCCTATTTTGGCCTACCTCTCTCCTTTTAGGTGAAAAACGCTAGAAGTGTTAGAGTCTTGTGGTGCCAAAATCTTTGTCCACATTTTAGTGAGCTCAAATTTTTGAATACCTTATTTTTTGATTAGGAGTCCATCCTCACCCTAGATCTATCTTGCATTGAATTTGAATTAGGATTTTCATTAGTTAATTGACATCTAGGGTTTCTAAAATTTTGTATTAGTGAAAGTGCATTTAGCTTTCATTTTTGCATCTTAAATCACTGATTTTTTTTGAAATTCTACATTAGCATCTTAGGTCTACATCATACAACACATAAAACATTAAAATCAACCAAAAATATCTAAAAATTCTAAAAAAAATCCCTACTAGGACTAATTCGCCACCTTTGGTGACATAGTCCCTTTTCACCCTTGAAACTGCTTTTTACAGAACTAAAAACCCTAATTTTAATCTTCTTTTTTTTCCCTTACCTATCTGTATCAGTTGGTTGATTTTTTGTAATATGCATTTCATTAGATCTAGCTTAAATTGGCTCATTTCATGCATTGTTTAATTTCAAATTTTCATTTCAAACATTTTATCTTTTAGGTTGATGCATACTGTAATCAGAAAATGACCTTGTTTCACATTTGAAAATTTCATTTCAACATTTCATTTTAAGTCATTGCATTGCACTTTTCGTTGATTGCATGTTTTCTTTCAAAAGATGTGGCTTTGATTTGGTTAAAAATGGATTGCATAAATACAACATCCCCTCTTCTGAGTTCAATTTTGATTACAACAATGAGGTTATTAAGAAACATATTCAAACCATTGACACAATATTTAGTATTACATTTCCCATTGGTGTGAATGGTAGTGTAGACAATCATAATAATCATACGTGTTCTTCTCCTGCTACCTCTCCTATTATTGACGAAGGTATTTTGGTGAAAGAAAATACAAGCATTGAAGGTCTTGATTGTCCCTCTCCTCATTCCCCTTTTGAATACATTAGAACACAAGAGGACGAGATCATAGAAACCTTCCTAAACATCACCTTACCTAGTCTCCCTAACCATAAAAATAAAAATATTCCTCCTAATATCCCTCCTCGATGCAAAGAGGATAGGATGGTGTTAGAAGATATACCTATCAAAATTCATGAGAATCTTGACCCTCCCTTCCCTAATGCTCCTACCATTTGGGACAATATATTTGACAATCATAGTGGTCCTTCTCTTGATGCCTCCCCCACTTGTGATGAATCTCCTTTACAAAATTTAACCATGAATGAACATTTTATAAGCTCTCCTACTAGGGTAGCTAATATGGAACAAGAGAATAAGAGCTTAGAGCAAATGGACACTCAAATAGAACCTTCTCCTAATCATTCCACTATTGATAATCCCATCATTGATCATTCCCCTACTTGTGATGAAGTCATTTTAGAAGAACCAACCCTCAAATGTCAAGAACATGTGGTTTGTAGTTCTCCTAAAAAATATCCTCCTAGGGTGGATATCATGATGCAAGACAAGGATAACATTAACAATAATGATATTATGCCCTTAGAAGAACATGAAGAGACCATGTTAGACTCTCATTCACCAAGGGATGTTAATATTATTCAACCTCAACTCATCCTTTACCCCCCTTCACACAAGCAACAAAATCAAAACAAACACAAACTTGTCCTTTACCCACCTAAAAATAATGTTTCGTAGCAACTAAGTCATAATACCATTGCTCATACATATAACACTAGAAACAATCCCCAACCACCACAAATAACCCTGACACTCTTACCTAATCCTATCCTATCTAACCCTATCTTACCAGGTCCTCATGGAAAGGAGTATGATCTTGTCAAGCAACTTAAGAATACTCCTGCTAAGATATCATTGTGGGACGTTATTCAAGCCTCCCCTCACTATCACAACATGATTCAAGCATCCCTACAACAAGTTCCTGTCCCTTCTAATGTGCAACCAAATGACATATCAACCATGATTCAAGGAATAAACACTGATATTGTTTTCCACCAAACTAAAATCCCATCTTTGGAAGTGCAAAAACAAAATGATCTTGTAGTTAGGGAAAATTATCTTGAGGAAAATGCATAAAAAAATATAATGAAACCCTAACAAGCACAATATAGCACAAACTAGCATGAAAATAAAAATAAGAAAGCAAAGCAAATCGATCTCCAAGATAGGTTTGATTTTTCTCCATTTCTATTCTCCACTTGCATGAGAATGTAAGATTTTGAAGGATTGAATGGTTTGATATGTTGATGTTGATTGCTCATTTTCGTAGTATTACGATAAGTTGAAGATGATAGAGGAAAAATAGATAAATAGATGAGAAAATTGGAGGAAATCTTGGCAGAGTGTGGACACTAGATTTAGATTGATTCAAATGGCCTGTGAAAGGCTCGATTTATAGGCAATAGCTGATTTGATTCGATGTACAAGATTAAAAGTTAATTGTGTGATGTGTATGGCTAGGATTAAAAGTTGATTTTAGTGCCTATGACGCACATTAAGTGGGTTATGACATGAGGATAAAATTAGGATCTAAGGGAATATGTGGGTTTCTTTTATTTATTTTGGAGAGAAAGATGCCTATGACTTACAATGAAGTGGGGATAAAAATAGGATGTGAGTGGGAATATCATAATTTAAATAATAAAATTATTTAAATTATGTGTGCATGTGAAGAGTTGTAGCCATGTGACACATGTTCCAATGTGGTAATAAGTGAGGGATTAATTCAAATATTTAATTTGAATTATTTGGAGACATGTGAAGGGGAATTAATTAAATAAATGAGATTTATTTAATTAATTGTGAAGGTGATTAAGTGGAATAAATGGGATAAGTGGGATAATGCAATGACCTAGGGTAAAATATTACAAGATGTCTTACAAGGTTGTGTATCGACTAGGTAATGTTATGACATGGATAATTTTGGGTGTCTACATTTTTCCCCTCTTTGAGATGATGTGATTTATATCAAGTAACATCATTTCAAAGAAGCTAAGGTATGGATAGAGGAAAAAAAGGATGATGCCCCAACCACTTGAGGAAGTGTGGAGTAAGATGAATGAAGAAAAGGGATGATTGAAGAACATGTTGATGCAAAAAATATGAAGAAATGGGATGATGATATAGGAAATGATAATGATGATTCCCCCTTGAGAGGATAGGTGGGTTGAACAAACATGGGTATGATCTTGAAATGATAAAGGAGGGATAAGATGAATGATACAAGATAGGTAGTGGATGAAAGAGAAGAATGACACACTATGCTGCAATAAAGTGAGCAATAATATGTTTGATATAGCACTATACATTATGCACCGAGGTACAAGGAACAGGGTGACGATGTGTCTCGTGCCCCAACATAATACAACCTTGTCTAGATACAAGATATGAATATTAGCTGGGAGTGATTCATATTTGATACAAATGCAATATAAAAATGATAACATACACAAGCAAGAAAGAAAGAAAGCACAAATGATAAAAAAGAAAACAAGGTAGTGCCCCTATCAAGCTATAAATTGATGATTAATTGATTGATTGATGATGATGATAGTGTTGTCATTGTGGGGAATGATATATCCCTAGATCAACACAAGGATGATTGATTGATTGATTAATTGATTGGGTTTACAACAAGATTAGGATCAAGACCAAATGATGTGATTGGATAATTTGGAAAGATTGATTAGCTTGGTGGTATGGATTAAGGATTGAAATCAATTTGGATTATTGCTTGGAATGCTTGAAGATGATTTTGAAGATTTGCATGATGATTGATGAATTGAATTAAGGAAATGATTTTCTTGGATTGATTTAAGTTGGAGAAATTTTATTAGAGTATTGTTTGATTGATAATTTGAAGAAGTTGAATTGATGTGTTGAATTGATTGGAATAAGTGATTTGGTTTGATTTTATTGCTTAGATTTTTGTTGGCTATTTGAAATTTTTTTGTCTTTTTTCAGGACCTTTTTTCATTTTTTTTGTATTTTTGAGGATATTTTGATTTTTTTTTGTATTTTTGAAATGTTTTGATTTTTTTGTATTTTTGTGAATATTTGATTTTTTGTCTTTTTTGAGGACCTTTTTCCAATTTCTTTTGTATTTTTTTAGGACTTTTTTGAAATGTTTTGAGATGTCAATGGATGATAACTTGGGTAGCCTTTGTGCTAGATACCAATGACAAGGGAAAAACAAGTCTAGGTGCAAGGAGAAGATGGGATTTATGGATGAAAGGGTGGGTGATAGGATAAGGGATAAAAGGCTCATGATAGATGGATGGATAAAAATGATAGGTCATAGTGAATGGAATGGATGTATGCATCATAAGAGAGAAAAAATGTGATTTCCAAAGACTATGTTGCATAGAAATAACATGCCCCATTCTAGGTACAATACTTGGGATTTTTCATGACAAAGCTTATGACAATAGGATAATGATAGACTTGTTTGGAAGGATGAGGTATATCAAAAGATATCAAAATCATGTTTCAACATTTTTCCCCCTATTTTTATCAAGATCAAAAGGAGGAAGAGAGGATGAATGGACTCAATATGATAAGTATGTGGGTATGATGGTCAAGGATGATAAGATAGGGGATGGTAAGATAGGATATGATAAGATAAAAAATGATATGATAGGATGAGACAACGTGCCCCCAAGTGTAAGTGACATAAAATATCAACCTACACATGACGCCTGTTTACTAGGTTTTCATCATAGTATTTATCTAGGATGCTTGTTTACTAGGTTTTCACTATTGGACGAACGGAGTTATCTTTACTTTCTTTTTTGTTTTTTTTTTACTTTTTTTTTTACTTTTTTTACTTTTTTTGAATAGGAGAAGGATAGGACGGACTTAAGTGTCTAGTTCCATTAAAGGTGATAGTACCACTAGAGATGGATGTCATCGCATGGACCATGTCAAGTGTGTTCATAGATGTTGGTAAGGAATTGTATGAGTGTGAGATGGATTAGGTAGGTGGGGGATTATGAAAGGATAATGCAAGGATGGATGGGGAATAGTGGATTATGATGTGGATTGTATAGGACTTATGCAAAAGTATGGACTATAGGAAGGTGATTGGGAAGATATGTAGGATAGTAATTGATGGATGGGGAGATGGAGGTATGTGCGAATGGAATCATGACCAATGGTTGCACACCATGTTAAACATTTAATTTTTTGACGAAAAGGTGGTGTGGGAATCAATGACAATGTTTGCTTAGGAGATGGTTGACAAAGTGCTTTAAGTACCCACATAGACTTAGTATTTTTATGATTTTTTCTTTTCTGGTGGGATTTTTGGATGGAAGAGGATGGTTGGGATTTTTTTGATGTGGATGCCTCATTTGACTTGATTTATTTTTGCTTAGGTATCCAAACCATTTTTTTTTTAGAATTTTCTTTTGAAGGTATGGGCTTATATTGCTTTTTGGATGTACTTGGATTTGAATTTTTGTAATTGTATGCTAAGACATTAGGACCTTTAGGATTTTTGACTTTATGTGTAGAGGCATCCAAATTTTTATTTTGGAATCCCTTAGGTTTGGTGGAATGAGTGGAATCCTTATGTGTAGACAATGTGTGCATTTGTTGGTCATGATTGGGATTTTTAGAGGATTTTCGGGTAGGTGGATAAGGGAATTGGATAATGGAGATATTAGGTGTTGGGAGTAGTGGAGGTAGATTAGATGGAGGGATATTAGGTGTTGGAAGTAATGGTGGTAGAGTGGATGGTGGAAGGTGTACGGTCATATGATTTTGTGATTTTTAAGATGATGGAGGTGGAATGGAAACATATGTTTTGGGTGTATGATAGGGCTTGTGATGGAAGGAGGTGGGCTTAGGATGCATGAAGGAAGTACCAAAATATTGAGATTGGTGTCCTTGGGGTGTATATTCAAGGCCATAAGAGTGTGGAGGGACCTTGACATGGATTGGCTCCAAAATACCTTGTTCATAAAGGTCTAAGCTTTTACCTTGATAGTTCATGTTTTGAAGCAAGCAATGGACAATGGGACTGGGTGTGTTTTGGACACTAGAATTGAGTTCATTATTAGATGAAGAAGGTGAAGTGGATAAAGGTTGTTTCTGTCCTGAGGAGGAATATTCATGGATGAAGGTGGATAGAGCAATAGGATATGATGGTGGACTTGAGGTGGGATTGATAGTTGATGTGGAAGGATCATTAGGATCTTTATTATGTTCATGCAGATCCAAGTTATTTGTTTGATCTTCTATGTGTGCTTGGGAGGCACATGTATCATCATGACAAGTGAAAGTTTTTGGATCATGGATAGGACTAGGTGAAAGTGAGTTTGGTATATCTTGCTCATGGGTAGGTATAGGATCAAGTTGCTCATAGATAGCTTCTTCATAGGTAATATATTGATCATAGAAAATATATAGGTTATGGATAGGTTGGATGAAAGTGATTTGATCTTGATGAGGACTAGGGGTTGATGTTTCCACATGCTTGGGAGTAGAATTTTGATATAACTCTTGGGTTGCTTAAATGGAAGTGGAAGGGGATGAATCTTGAATAGGATTGAAATGTTCTAGATAGTCAACAATATGGAGATATGATGGAGGTTGACTTGGGCTCAATGGGGGAGACTCTTGAATAGGCTTAAGGGGGAGACTAAATGATGGGGTTGTAAGAATGGGCATGATGTTTGAAGACTCTTTGGTAGGTTCAAGCATATGCGTTAGATAACATGGAAATGTTTGATTCCTTGCTAGTATCCCTTGGGTCACATCGTTTGTAGGTGGATGGGTGGATTTGGGTAATTCCATAGGTTTACTTTTGAAATGTTTGAATTTAGGGCGTAGATTTGATGGAGGATTAGATGATGTTAGGGATAATGAATGGTTTGGTGGATTAGAAGGTGGAGAGGCCAATGGATTAGGATTAGGATATGGTGGCTTAGGGATAGGAATTTGGTTGGATAGTGGTATGACAAACTTGTAGGGTGAATGAACTAGATTTATGTTCCCCTTGTCAAATGGATCTTTTGTTGCTAAGGTGGACTTGGGATCCTATGTTCTTGTTGTGATATGGGTGGATATGTTGATATGGCATTGACATGATAGGTAGATGGGTTAGGTTGGCATGATGATGATGGTAACACATAGGATTGTGGTTGAATGTGTTGAGGTTGGAATGGTGTTTGGACTTGTGGTATGATTTGTTTTTGTGACAATGATGGAGGGGTTGCATAGGATAATTGTTGTTGAGAGGTGGATTGATATGGATAAGGGTTGACATTGGAAGAGGTGGGATAAGGTAATGTGGAATTGTTATGGAAGGATGTGGGATAAGGTGATATGGAATTATTTTGACAGGTGGATGGGTTAGATTGATATGGAATGTAGGGAGATACCTCATAGGAATGAGGTGGAATTTATTAGTATTGAGTGAATAGAGGATGATGTGCTTGTTGGGTTTGACAAGTGGCTATGAAGTATTGGGCTTGCACTATGAGATGTTGCATTTGAGGTGATTGGCTTGCTTGAGGTTGAAATTGTTGGACGAGGCCTTGGAGCCTGTGTATAACTTGTTGGTCTAAGTGTTGTGGTTCTTGATAAAGTGATTGGAGGAGGTATTGGAATTAGGGTACTAGGTCTTCTAATGCTGGCATGGTGTAAAATGATGTTTATTGGATTAAAGAGATGATGATTATTAGGATATCATATGGAATGACAATATTGTATGATTTGGATGATGTGGAAAGTGTTTATTGAAAGTTTGACTTGGGAAATATCAAACACCATATCTCACATGTAAATGCATGAACACACACACACACCAAACACAATGATAATTTTGTTTTTCAATATTAAATGTTATGATTAAGAAAACACTTGAATACACAACAACAAGCTTAATGTTAGTCAAGTGGGTATGGCCAATTAGGTCTTAAGCTAGGATGCACGAGGTTGACTAGGGATGATTTGAAAGAAAAATCCTACCACACAACCGAGAGAAAGGGGTAACCCACCCTTCACCTTCACTTCCCAAAGGAATAAAGTTCTTTGGGGCTTAGCCAAGAGTGACAATATTTCAACTCCCAAAGGAGCATGTCTTTTGATTCACACTCGATTGAGGTCATCCCTTGGAGGGGTGTGTGCTCCAAGAAGGCCTCCTAACAAGGGTATGACAAAAGCAAACCAAGTGAGGTGTTTTTAATCACACACACACACACTTGATTCACACTCGTAGTTGTTAATTGACCCTTAGAAATGAAATGTGTGTAAGAAAACAATGGAAGCACTTGTTATTTTTAACCCAAATTAAAAATGTATGATGGAAGACAATGGCTCTTTTTAAGCCCAATTTCAAAGTGTGATTGCAAATAAGATGTTCATTTTAAAGCCCCAAATTCAAGTGTTTTGCAAACAAGATTGATTAATCAAATGAGAGATAAAGATAATAGAATGAGTGCACCCGAAAGTTTTCACTTTCCAATATGATGTGTATGACTAATATTTCTGCTACTACAACTCCTTATGATCATGTACAAAAAAAAATGTTATTATTTAATGAAGCCATGAAAAAAAAATATCTCATCAAAAAATTGCAATTTCAGATACATGTTTTTAACATATCCAAATTAGATTTGATTATTTGAAGAAATTATTGATATAAAAAATAAAAAATAAAAGAAAATACCCCCTACTAATTTTCTAAGAGCTTTCCAGAAATGTAAAGAAGTCAGAAAAATTCTTATTTTTCCCCCAAAAATGTGGATTTATGAAAAACTGACAAAAAACAAGGATCAAATCATTTAGCACCTTATTTGACCTCAAAATAAAATCTATAAAAAATAGACCCCCATTAAAATTTCAAGATATTTCCAGAAATGTAATTTTTTTTGGAAAATTCACTAATTTGTGTTCAAAAATTCAATTTTATGAAGAAAAAAATCACAATAACTCCTACAAAAATGGTGATAAACCCTCAACTATAGCCTCTTGAGACTATGCAAAAGCTTTTGTAAAAATATTATAGAAAAATTTCCAGCAGTTTAGAAGATATGATGAAATCTGTAAGACCTAGGGTTTTATCCAAAAATGATAGATCTACAACAAAAAGTTAATGAAACTTGCAAAAAGCAAGCTAGTAGATTTGCAAAAGGAAAGGGTTATTCACGTCGGGTTCACCAAATTTAGTTAGGGAAAATTATCTCAGGGAAAATGCATAAACAAATTATAATGAAACCCTAACAAGCATAATAGAGCATAAACTAGCATGGAAATCAAAATAAGAAAGCAAAGCAAACCGATCTCCAAGCTAGGTTTGATTTATCTCCATTTCTCTTCTCCACCTACATGAGAATGAAAGATTTTGAAGGATTGAATTGTTTGATATGTTGATGTTGATTGCTCATTTTCATAGCATAACAATAAGTTGGAGATGATAGAGGAAAAATAGGTAAATAGATGAGAATATTGGAGGAAATTTTGGCAGAGTGTGGACACTAGAAGCAGATTGATTCAAATGGCCTATGAAAGGCTAGATTTATAGGTAAGAGATAATTTGATTTGATGGACAAGATTAAAAGTTAATTGTGTGATGTGTATGGCTAGGATTAAAAGTTGATTTTAGTGCCTATGACACACATTATGTGGGTTATAACATGAGGCTGAAATTAGGATGTGAAGGAATAAGTGGGATTCTTTTATTTATTTTGGAGAGAAAATATGCCTATGATGTACAATGAAGTAGGGCTAAAAATAGGATGTGAGTGGGAATCTCATAATTTAAATAATAAAATTATTTAAATTATGTGTGCATGTGAAGAGTTGTCGTCATGTGACACATGTTCCAATGTGGTAATAAGTGAGGGATTAATTCAAATATTTAATTTGAATTATTTTGAGACATGTGAAGGAGAATTAATTAAATAAATGAGATTTATTTAATTAATTGGGAAGGTGATTAAGTGGAATAAATGGGATAAGTCAAATAATGCGATGACCTAGGGTAAAATATTACAAGATGTCTTAGAAGGTCATGTATCGACTAGGTAATGTTATGACATGGATAATTTTGGGTGTCTATAGATGCTTTCATGATCATAGCTCAATACAAAAGCAAAGGGATAAAGAGAACTCTTGTCGATACTGGCTCTGCCCTTAATGTGTGTAGTGTGAGCCTTATGGATAGGATTGGAATTGATAAATCAAACATTCAACCTGATTCTTTATCTCTTAAGGGATTTGACAATATAAAAAATAAACCACTTGGGGTGGTCATTTTACCTCTTACAATTGGAAAGGCCACATTGAATACACCAATCCATGTTATGCCTCATGAACTTTCATGTAATCTTCTCTTAGGCAGACCATGGATTCATGCAATGAATGGGGTCCCTTCTACTCTTCATCATAAAATGAAATACACATACGAAAATAAAGTGTACACACTTGACGTTGATCTTGAGCCTTATAATGTCTTACAACTTGAGATTTTTTTTTTCCTTGAAAACCCTAACACCAACTATGCAAGTCGAACTCATGCAATAGAAAACCAAAGAAAAACAAGTTGAAGAGGTCATGAAGCTATTAGAAGATGATCGGGGTTCCTTAGATTTCACACCAAAATTCATGGGAGAATACAAGATCATACATAAAGACTCCAACAAGGGACAAGAAAAAGTAGTAATGTCAACACAAAACACAAAAAACCCTTCAAAATAATCCACCTCAACCACTTTAGACAAAGAAGCAAATTACACAACAACCTTTGACGACCTTAACCACGAACAACCACCTAATTCAAAAGCAATGAAAAAGGTTTATGGAAAATGTGATGAGCTTATGAAACAACTTGGATATAGTGGAAAAGGATGTGGTTCTAGGGGTAACCATGTCCCCATTGAGCCTAACACACAAGAAACAACTCATGGTCTTGGTTATTGTCCTTTGATAGAAATCACCAAGCCTTCACTCCACATCAACACTCTCACACAACATTCTTCTAAGCCAACTTTAACTATAAAGCATCTCAAACTAATAGACACTACTGGTCTTGAAAGTTATTCCCTGCAAGAAATGAAACAAACACAGAAATCTTCACTTAATGTCAATGTCATCTCACAAAACACTAATGATTTGAGTTTGTTAGATTTTACACCCTCCTACAAAGGAGAGAACAAAATCTTGCAATCTAAAGAGTCTTGCATAGGTATGACATCTAAGCAAGAGATATCTTTGTTGCATAATCAAGGAATGCCTTCTACCATTGATCAAGTGGGTATCTTGTTGAGACTCCTCCAAGATCACTTGATATCCCTTTCTCCAAAAACTCAAAAGAAATTATATTACAAGACTTCATTTTGCGCCTAGCATAGAGTTTGTGGTCATGCTACTAATGAATGTAAGGCTTTGAGTAGTAAAATTCAACATCTTAACGAGTTTGGTGCTCTTCCTTATGTGGGAGCACCTAGTTCCTCTAATTGATACTAATTTTCACTCTAGCATGCATTTCATTAATCATTTCAGCTCACCTTTGTCCTGTATCAAGTGGGGGCAAGGGGTTAGGTAGCCTTATCATTGTATGTCACCCGTCGTTGCCTTTTTTGGCTAGCCATTAACCTTTCATGAACATATAAGAGAAAGCTTGGGATGTGGATGACATGCCTTTACTTGGCTCACATGTGACGTACTAAGTTATTTTTAGCATTACATTTTGGGGGCAACCCCTTCCCTTCTCATGACATAGTTTATTTCAAAAACATATGACTTCGCATAGGGATTTATGAGTAAGCTCTCATTTTTTTTTCTTCTAATTTAAATCAATTTCTCACGGTAATGGTGTTAGCAATTGCTTTAAAGTGAGGGCATACATTGAAACTCATGTTTCAGTGCACGATTTCTTTCTTCTTACGATGTGTCCTTTTTCTTGGTGGTGTCATTGGGCTTGATTCCCTCCAAGAGCGTGATACTTCTTTGACTCGTCCTCTCTTGGAAAAGTTAAGCACAATGTTCCCCAAGATGATACCTTGCATGAACTAAGAAAAATCCCTTTGAACATTCCCGATACTATCTTGCATTTACAATGTCTATGACTGTCAAGCATACAAAGTTTTGCTTGCCTCATAGAGCTCGAAGACCATTTTTGTGTGGTGCCTTATGAAAGTTAGATCAGGAGGTATAAATTTTGTATGGTTGAGTGGGAATCCCAATATGAGGCATGAATTTCCCCATATCCACTTGTATGTGTGTGAGCACATATCGGCCGTATATATCTCACCTTTTAGGAATTCCCAACCGACAACCAAGAGTTTTGTCACCTTAGAGTGAGTGAATTTTTGGACAAACAACCTAGATCTGATCCACAATGTGTTGGAAAAATGGTCAAATCTTGATCCACCTTTTTATTTTTCACTCTTTTCCTCCTCCTAAATATTATCATTGCTTTATTGTGTATCTTGTTTTGTTGCATATTATATACCTTACGTGTGTCCCCTTGTGCTTATGTTGGTTTGACATAGGATCTTGGATCATAGGGGCTTGCACAACCTCCTTTGATCTTTGTCATCCTAGACCATCCGCATTGGTACAATTAGACCCCTCTTGAATGTCTACTTTAGTGCGAGTTTGAAGCAAGTTCATCCTCTCACTAAAGTGAGGGCTAAATGTGGACACCAAAAAAGTATCCATTTTTCCTTGCTTGATTTGGAATTAATTGATGATAAATTGGACTTAATTTAGCCTTGGTCTAGTGTTGTGAGGTGTTTTACACATCCAAATTAGGTCTTGGACCCTTGAAAATTGAATAAAATGCATGTCTTGTAAAGGTGTTGTAAAGTGTTATAAATAACTTTCACACTTTTCTAGACTTTTATTAAGCATCTAAGTCTAATGGAGATTTTTTCCCCCTAATTCAATGCTATAAAATGTATTTAATTTTATTTTCACATCAATCTAGGAGGCTTGTAAATTAAACCTAATTCTAATCTAGTGTTGTAATGTGTTTTACACATTCAGATTGGACGTTGCACCTTTATAGGCTATATGGACCTCATTTTAGTGTTGTAAAGTGTATTTAATCACACTTTCACATTGAAATTTGTGTCCCTAGCCCTAATTACCTTTTACATCATCATTAATAGGCCCCTATGGCCCCATATTGTGCACCCCAAGGCTTATTTTGATTAAAGACCCAACTAGAACAACATACAAATTGAAATTCTTCACTCCTTAACAATCTAGCTGGAAAAAGAGCCCCTATGGGACCAAGTCACCCATCTGGGTGAATTAGTTCCATCCAAGTGGGACTAAGTTGCCAAGCTTGGCGACTTAGTCCCATTTGGGCTATTTTTGAGGTTCAGGCGGGAAAAAATGGATTTTAAGTTTATTTTTCCTTCATGTCACCCTTGGGGATCAAATTAATGGGAATTTTAGATGGATTTCCTATATACGCAAGATTATAAACCCTAATTCATTAACCTAATAATTTTAATTCATCATTCATCATCTCTCTCAAGTCAAGCAAGTTAGGGTTTTAACATTTCAAGTCATCAAGATAGCTTTTTCATAAATTCAAGGGCTAATTCTTCATCCATTATTGTAGAAATTCAAGATCTATCATCATGGAAAGTTTCTAATCCCTTTATTTCATGTTTATGCTTCATCTTATTTCTTCATTTGGTTTAATTACCTAAAAGGGGTTTGACCAAGGCAAACCCCTATTCCCTAACATTCAAAATTTCTCTTTATTTCATTGTGTGTTTGTAGATTTAGGTACCTTGAAGGCTTGGAAATAAATGAAGGATAATTTGAATTTTTTTTGAATACATCTCCTTGTAAGCTAAGCCAAAATATCAATAAGAAGTCACTTGTAGTGCTGAAAATCACAGTTTCAGAACTAGACACTTGGAGGAACAAAAAGTACAGACTGAGGGCTTCTATTTCCACTTTTAGATTTTCAGAAAAGTCAAATTGTACTAAGTCACCAATAGTGGTAACTTAGTACCACTACACCTTTTTTTCAGAGTTTTTTGTAGATTTGGATATCCATTTGGCTGAAACGGGCTCCAGTGCAGTTTTCTAGATCTAGGACTAGGTTGCCTAAAATGGCATAAGTGTCCCAATAGGAAAAAATTTTAGGATCAACAACATTTATAGTCTCCATTATAGTCTACAACACATTTTTAGGTGCACCTCTTTGGTTTCATTCATTTATGTTATTGTTTGTTTACATTTCTAGGTCTTTTTGCACACATCACTGTGTTTTCAAACAAGGTGCATTTCTTTAGTTTTCATTTAATAACCAACATATTTTTCCAATTTTATGCATTTAGATAATTTAATTTAGACATATTTCCATCATAATTGCATTAGTTTTGAGTGGGGACATTTCCCATTTTGGCCTACCTCTCTCCTTTTGGGTGCAAAACCCTAGAAGTGTTAGAGAGCCTTGTGGTGCAAAAATATTTCTCCATAGGTCTAGGGTGAGTAGCTTCAAATCATATACTCTATTGGGAGACACTAAAATTTATCAGTTGTGTGATCCTATTAGTTGGTTGGAGGGTGGATCCCAAGCAGAGAGAAGTATTTTGGCATCTATCTTGGCGAAGAGACCTTATTGTTCTTAAGAAGACAGAGACCTATTGGCTTGGGGCCATGAACCTAAGGGTATCTACTCGGTTGCTCAAGGGTATACTTATTTTTTTCTCAAAAATTTGAGGTGAGATTTTATCCTCGATGGAAACACATTTGGAGAAAGGTTGGGTGGCCCAAATGTAATATGTTCTTATGGCTTCTAAGCCATAACAAATGTCTCACCTAGGAGAACATCAAGAAAAATGGTTTTTGTGGGCCCTCTTTTTGTTTTCTATGTGGATGTAGTGAAGAAAGTAATTCTCATTTTTTTTAGTGCTCTTATATGTTATGGAAATCTTGAGACTATGGTGGAAGATTTGAAAAAGATCTTTTAGGTTTGCCTTATCCTTGCAATACTTTTTGGATAATTTGGGGCATCCGCTAGTTTCAACATCTTGCTTAGTGGCTACTTGGGAGTTGGGACTATCTATTATTATTTGGAATATTTGGTTGGAGAGGAATCGACATATTTTTTTGTGAGTGTTCCCAAATGGTTTTTCAGGTTTGGCACAAGGTGCAAAGTATTTTGAAAAAAACAACCTCATCCAAATTTGATTTAGGTGAGCTTATGTCATCTTCAAATAGGTATATTACTTCTATTATTGAGCTATCTCCTCCTTGTGACCACTAAGGGATTAGGAGGAGTAGTTCAAATCCTTCCAAGAAAGTGAATAAAGTGGGGTGGTGGTGACCTCCTCCTGACGGGTCTCTCAAAATTAATATTGATGGCTCTTCTTGAGGCAATCTAGGAGATGCTGACATCGGTGGAGTGGGTTGTCATAATAGGGGGACATACATTTCTTCTTCTCCATACACATGGGTGTGTATTCTAACAACTAGATGGAGGATTTTTCTATTCTTAAAGCTCTCGAGTGAGATTTAGAGTGTGGGTGGAGGAATGTGATTTGTGAGATTGATTATATGATTTTGGCCTCTCTTCTCAATAAGAGATATTTTCAAGGCTTGATGTGGAGATTGGTCCTAATTGTGAAGCAAATCCTTCAACTCACTTCAATTTTGAACACATCTTTTTTATACACATTCCCAAGGAATGGAATAGGGTTGTTGACTACCTTGCTAAATGGGCTTCTGAAGGTCGGGGGGCTTGGAATGTGGATGATTGGAGGCAATTGGATCTGGATAAAAGTAACTATTTGTCTAGACTCTTGGATGAGGATAAAAAGGTGTAGTTATTTGTTATGTCTGGTTGGTTTTGCATTGGGGCTTGTGGTGGGTTGTTTTCTATTGATTGCGGCCATCTCAACCTCTTTTTGTACTTGTTGGCTCCTTCTTGAATAAATTTTTTTCACGCCTTAAAAAAAAATAAGTATAGAGAAATCATTTTTCCAATGTTGAAAACCACTTCTTGTGGTGCCTTAGGCAAGTACCACGATGAAAACTTGGTAAACATGCATCGTGTGTAATCCCCCCATCCACTTGCCTCTACAATTAGGGGAAACATTAATTCATATCACATCCTATCCACATATTTCATTATCCTTCATCTCCTATCCATCATCCTATCTAAGGCCATCCCCCTTTTTTCCACCTTTGATCTTGACAAGGATAAGGATCTTCATTAGCATCACATATCCTACCTAGCTTATATCATATCTCTCATCCTATCCAAATCCACCCCCCCTTTCCATATTTTACCTTGATAAAGAGTCTCCATGTTCTCAATCCATCCATACCTTACCCATATCCTTTAATATCCACCATCTCACATCCCTTATCCTATCTCCATCCCACATCCTATCCTCTATTTTTCCTCCTTTTATCTTGATAGAGAGCTATGGGAAAAAAATCCATGCATGCTTTGGACAAGCCAAACCTTACTCTCCTTTTCATTTATATTCACTATCCTTCCATCTCATGCATCTTCCGCGATATTCCATCTATAATTGCATTTCTTTTAGCATGGGGCATCTTGTTCCTTTACAACATATTCCTTGGAGCTTCATCCTCCTATCCTTAATCCACCATACTTTTATCTTATATCACCTTTCATCCATCCATTTAATCTCCCTTATCTCATATCCAAGCAATCCATATATATTTCCATATTTTACCAATCCTTGGTTCTCCCTTGCCTTTGGATTCTATTCATTACTCTATCCTAATTGTATACACCTAAAAATGGTCACATCACATTGTCTGGCAATTAATTAAATATTTTTAATATTTAACTAAAATCTTTGAATTCTATCTGCGTATAAATAAATTTAAATAATTTATTTATATTTCTTCATTCTTTTATTTTGATTAAATAAATAAGTTTATTTAATCATCTTTTCGTATTCATTTCTTAATTAATTAAATAAATATTACAATTTATTTATATTAATTATCATATAATCTTAGTTTGAATATTTTATTCAAATAAAGATTAAAATATTCTTCTTTTCTTCTAAATATCATTTATAATTAAATATTTCAAATATTTAATTAATTCCTCTAATCCGATTCATATATCTATTCATAATTAAATATTCCAAAATATTTAATTAATTCTTCTAATATTTCATATTCTTCTAAAGTCATATCATAATTAATAAAATATTCCATAGTTTTTAAAATCAAAAATCAAAATTCAATAAATGAAATTAAATAAATTTGTTTATTTATTTAATTTGGGGATTATCTTCAACACCCGAAGCAAACTCAAAACAGAAAATTTAATTTTCTCTGTTTCTGTGCAGGCTTGTTCCCATGGGTTGAAGACATGAATCCATCCTTCTCTCCAACCTCTCAACCTCTTCCATCTTCTTCTCAACTTCTCCATCTCACACCTTTCAATTCTACCAGACAATCTCACAGCCGTAGATTCTTGCCAGCCGGGATTGTGCTTGCAAAAATCTATAAATATGACTGCCGGGAACTCCAAATCAAATAAAAGTTTTTAAGCAAGTAAATTATAGTCAAATTGCAAAGCATTCATAGTATTCATAGAATTCACAGTATTTTCATAGCATAGAATCATAGTATTTTCATAGCATAGAATCATGACATCTTTCATTCACAACCCCTGTGCATAATCCACAGCCCATGTCCATAATCCGTGAGAATTTTCATATTCATAGCATATAGGATAGAATTTCCTTTTGCATTAATCATTCTACAGGTTGCTATTTGGAGGAGCTGAGCTTATTCAATCTGAGAGCAAAAGCTTCAAAAGAAATCACTGTAGATAGAGGAAGATGGAACGCTTCTGAAAACTATCTTAATTTCTTTGTTTGAATTTTCAGTATAATGTTTCATTTTGTGTTTTGTTTTTCAATTAGATTAACCATATAAACAATAACACATTTTTGGCACCCACCGTGGGGCCTTTGCCCCTGTTTCTCATATCTGTTTGCAGTTTCTTTTGACAGTTACAGGAAAAAACAACGGAATAGCGCAGGAAACACATCTTTGAAACGTCAACACCCAGTTTAGTGCAATTGAATATTTTTGCAGCGCCCGTGAGATATTTTGCAGCGCCCATAATAGATTTTGCAGCACCCATAATATGTATTGCAGCGACCATAATATGTATTGCAGCGCCCATAATATGTATTGCAGCACCCATAATATGTATTGCAGCGTTATTAATTAGTATTGCAGCGCCTTTAATAGATTTTGCAGCGCCCTTAACCTCTTTTATAGCGCATTCCTGTACTTTGTAATTTGTAAGTTTAAAACAGTCTAACTGACTCCGACGTGACCGCGGACAGTAAGTAAATTTTTAAAAATAAAACGAACCAATCCTAGGATAGACACGTAAAGATAAAATGCACCAATCCTAGGGTAGACACCTAATTCCAAATGAAGCAATCCTAGGGTAGCCATTAAAGGTAAAATGAAGCAATCCTAGGGTAGATATTTCACACTTGATTTTTGGCTAAAAAGAATTTTCTGTTTGTGTGAAGCAAAATCTTCACTTAGCTTAGAAAATCTTCATTTGGGGCTTAAAATACATTAGTGATTGCTTTGTCTTTGGTGATAGGCCTATGCTCTCCCCTTAACTGGGTGATCAAAATGTCAAACTCACCTATTTCCTTCATGCAAAATTCATGTTTTATTAATACCTTTTAGAAGGCCTGCCGTAGTGGGAAAAAGTACTCACCCTACGGGAACGACCTAAGTGGGAACAACTAAAGCCAAGTTTTCCAACCCACTATAATCAAATGCGAATGGTTGATGAAAATCCCATTCGACGGTAGTGTGCATTGATAACCATCCCCAAAGCCTTTGTTCTAAAGGTAGGGAGGTCTCTTGAGGGAGTCTATCATTTGCCGCACCGAACGGAAACCCTTACTAAGAACTTAGTGTAGTATCTTACCGAGTCAGTTTCTGAACATTGTATTAATCACAGTGCAGGGGAGGGAAGAATCTACCCCCAAGATACTCACCATATAACTGCCAAGGATTTTCTGCTCAGGGGATCCGGTATCCACTTTCGTCACTCTGAGTACGCACCTGGAAAATAAAAAAATACGGGCGCCCTTTCGGGGGTGACACGGTTGTGTGAGTTGACGCAGTTCTAAGATGTGGGCTGTTGATTACTATGATGACCTACTTGAGAACTAAGAGTGAGTCTGTTTGAAGTGCTTATCATGTGTAAAACCTGTTAAAACAATTTTTGAACAACATTTTGATTATACACTTGATGTTTAGCATAGGACTTAATACAACCATTTTACAAATTGTTTGATGTGTTTTCAATACACTAATTCAGATAAGATCATCCAAAACACTCATTATCACATTGATTAATCTCATGTTACGAGATTGGAAATCTACAATGTTTGTAAAGAAATCCATTTTCAAAAGGATTAAGAAGCCAAAGAAACCTCTCAACCACAAGAAACTATTGAAGAAGCAACGATTTTTGTATCAAAGCCGAAAAGTTTTACTCAAATATAGAACCTTTCTTCATAGGTATCATGATTGTGTTAGAATTCTTTCAGATGATTATGCCATAGAACCTTTGTATTCACAAGCTTACTTTCAAAGAAGAGCCCTTTCTCAAAGGCATAACCATAGTCAACGCATTCGTTTCAGTTATATTCCCCAACCTGCAATCGAATATTCTACTCATCCAAATCAAATTTTGCAATAGACAACTTAGAATACATTAGGCATCCATCATAAAATCCATCCTTTTACAAAGCCATGATCAAAACTTCATAAAGTGCAAAATCATCCTTTTCTTGATCTTTTGCTTACTTTCTCGCTAACAGGATTTTCATCCTTCCACTTAGGGAACAACACAAGCTAAAAGATTAGAAATTTTGTGTAAGTCATAGAATCTTTATTCTATCCTGACTTTCATATATATCACATAAATTGCACTATTTCACTCTTTTGATCAAAAGCAAGTAGAATTTGGAGTAAAACCTATGCCTGTCTTCACGATATCTCAAAAACAAATGGAAAAAGATGAGGGAGAAACCACTACAAGTAAAATGGGTGACCGTAATGAAAAAGAAGAGGAAACGTTTAATCTTGATGATTTAACAGATGAAAAGCTTCAAGAAGCAGAACAAGATCCCCAATTCCATACTCTTATGGAAAAGATTTTAGAACAAAACAAAGAACGATACTTTCTTTCATTAGCTAATCAAGGAGCTAAGTTACCTCACAATTTCGACTTAGAAGGGATTAAACAAAATCCTGAAACTCCTCCTAATGAATTTAGTGCTCTTAATCAACACATAAAAGAATTACAAGGGAAAATAAAAGAGATGCAAGGGGGTACAACAAAGAAATATGTTTTGGAAGACATATCACCTTATCCATTCGATAGGAGTCTTCAAATGATCCCATTTCCAAAACATTGCGAGATTCCTAAGTATGATAGGTATAATGGAAAAACTGATCCCATTGACCATGTGAGGGATTTCCGAAACATGAGTCTAGAATTTGCCTATGGCGATACCTACTTAATACGATTATTTCCATGAAGTCTAGGTGTACAATCCATGGAGTGGCTTTCAAAAATCACTCCACCTATCAAAACTTTTGAGGAGTTGATAAATCAGTTTATATCACAATACTCCTACAACATTCAACATCCGATAACAATGCTTGATCTTTGTAAAGTAAAACAAAAAGTAGGAGAACCCTTCACTACATTCTTGCAAAGGTGGAGAAGGTTATTTGCAAGATATTCTTGTCCTATTCCTGAAAAGGAAAAGATGGATATCTTCATTAATAGCCTACATCCAGAATTAAGCTATAGGCTTAATCTTCATTGTCCTCATAACTTTGAAAAATTGATTGAAAACGCAATCACCATTGAAGGGGCTTTGGTTAAAAGGGGACTAATAAAACTTGATAATCCAAGTACATCAAATCAAAACAACAACGATAAAACAAAGTTTTGGAATAGAAACAAAAATGTTGTCAATGATGGTATAGTGGATGCAAATAATCTACGAACAAGACCATCTGTTTTCAATCTATCAAGTACTCCACGAAACACTCAACAAGGAAACAACAATCAACAAGGACAAACCTCCAAGCAAGAGAGCATGACCAATCAAAATACCAATCAAAATCGTGGTAATTTCAATAATAATCTTGGCAATGCCCAAACATCAAATCCATCCAGACCTTCATTCTTTTCAAATCGACGGAATTTTACTGCTTTGGGTCAATCTCTTGAGTCTGCTCTCAAGGAGCATCTTGATAATAAGGTTATCACCTTACCTCCGCAAAGAGATTATGAGCCACGAGTCAAACCACCATCATGGAATGACTCGTATTATTGCAATTATCATCGATGTAAAGGTCATAGAACAAACAATTGTCAAGCTTTGAAAAATCTAGTACAAGATTTAATTGACAATGGTACCATTACAATTGAGGGACATCATACCAATGATGATCATCAAGCATTCAAAGATCCTTTACCAAACTATCAAAAGGGGGAAACGTCGGATACCAAAGCCAAAAGCATACACAATGTTGAAGAGAATATAATCCGTCACATCTATGCTGATGATCAACGGGTTAATGTTATCAAAATCAAGGGGAAACAAGAATATCAACAGGTTAATGTGACAACAAGAGGTCAAGCAAAAGTTGTTCTAAAAGGAAGTTCATCTAAAACAACTATTTCTCCTCCAAGTCAGTATAATATGGTTGATCAACTGAGAAAAACATCAGCTCAAATCTCCATCCTTGAACTTCTTAAAATATCTCCTATACATAGGAATATTTTAGAAGAAGCTCTTGTAAACACAACTGTTGACACCAATCTGGATGTGAACAAATTTCAAGCCATGGTGGGACATTTGTCTTCCCCCACTTGTCTTTCATTTTTCGATAAAGATGATGCCTCTATGACACATCCACATAATTCCTCGCTATATCTTGAAGTCATGATCCATAAACATCGAATTAGACGTGTCTTAATAGATGGAGGAGCCGGTTTGAATATTTGTACCTTAAAGTTAATAAATGCCTTAGGAATATCAAAAAGTGAAATTGATCCACAAAGGAAGATAAATATCAAGGCATATGATGATGAAGAAAGAGCTTCTAAAGGATTAATATTGTTGCCTATCAGAGTGGGACCTGTTGTGAAGAATACATTTTGTCAGGTTTTAGATCGAGATCTTTCTTATAACATACTTTTGGGTCGTCCGTGGATTCATGATATGCAAGCAGTACCATCAACGTATCATCAATGCATCAAGTTTCCATATGATGGACAGGAAATAACTATACAGGCTGATTACAATAGTACCCAAACTTGTTCAAATCTTCGAGTAACTCAAGATGTCTTTATGCCACACAATAGGGAAGCTCTTGCTATTTCTTCTTCCAATTTACAAGTTCAATTGCAAGAATTGACAAAGAATCTTGATACTAAGCTGAAGTTCAAAGACAAAGGGGTAGGTGAATATTCACTATCTCTCTCTACTTTACCTCCTCCAAGATCACATGGTTTGCCAACTTTATTAAATCAAAAGATTGCAACCGCTTCTACATCTCAAGCTTTCGTGCCAATCACAAAGTTTGATGGAAAATTCATTAGAGCTAACACCACTGAAGAAGAAGCTAAAGATAGGGACATCCTAAGTTGGCTATACAAAGATGAAGATGAATCTCTCTTGCACATTAAGTTTCCTAAAGAACAATATGGTAAGGGGTACGCTATCATGCAAAAGATGGGCTATGAACGGGAATGGTCCTATAGGAAAAAGAAGAGAAGGAATCGTAGAACCAATTCAACCTATTTCAAAGCATTCAAGTGATAAAACAGGACTTGGATATGGTAAAGATAAAGAAGAATCTACTTCACAGCAAGCACAATTAACTCATGAAGAAGGATCAATGTCAGATAAACCTCATGAATCAGTTTTCCAATTGCAAAATAGTTCAGATACTGATTCTAATGAATATGAATGGGACACCATTTATAATGATGAATTTTGGAGGGATAAACAAGTTGATACCATACACAAATATGCACCTGTTCTCATACAAGGAGAAGGTTCAAGGTCTCCACTTGATTTTGTTTTACAAAGCGATCATGACTCAAGTGGGGAAGAATCAGATTCTAGCGCGATTGACGATCAATAGGAGAATACCATCATAGACCTTGTCTACCATGAGGATGATAACCATATCATGACTTTGACAATTCAAGACCTTACCCAACCTAATGATCCTATGCCTTTAGTTTATCCAGAACTTATTGATTGGGATATTGACGCACCTATCCACATTCCTACATTCCGTGATGATGAGGATATTATAAATTTCCTTTGTTCCTCAAATGAAGAAAAAAATTGTTTCATCCAAGAATTTCATATTCATGATTTTGATAAGGAGGATGTCAAGTCTCTTAGCTGCAAAATAAATGAAATAAAAGATGGATCTATTGGTGAAAACCAAAAAAAAGGCAGTGATAGATCAAAACAAGAGAAAAATAAAGAGCGAATCCAACAGTGAAAACCTTTCTGAGGCACTGAAAGATGAGAAACTTGACACTCTTCCCAAGTATCATCATGAAAGATCTTCTATTTTGATAGAACCAACAGAATCAATCAACATAAGTACAGCAGAGCAGCCAAAAATCTTACAACTTGCAGCATCATTAACAATTGAAGAGGTTCTGAAATTCATGGAATTCTTGAAGGAAAATCATATCAACTTTGCTTGGTCATATGCTGATATGCCAGGGTTAGATCCTAATCTGATAATGCATCATTTATCTATCCAACCAGGAGCAAAACCTGTGAAGCAAAAGCTCAGAAAAATGCATCCACATGTTGCATTATTGGTCAAAGAAGAATTAAAGAAGCTTTTGGATGTTGGATTTATTCGGGCTATTGATTATGCCGAATGGATTTCAAATATTGTACCTGTTTCAAAGCCAGATGGAAGGATCAGAGTTTGTACAGATTTCAGAGATTTAAATAAGGCTTGTCCCAAAGATGACTTTCCTTTACCCAACATAGATATGATTGTTGATTTAACTGCTGGCCATGCAATGTATTCATTAATGGATGGATTTTTAGGATATAACCAGATAAAAATTGCACCAGAGGATCAAGATAAAACAGCGTTTACATGCCCTTGGGGTACCTATTGCTGGAATGTAATGCCATTCGGGTTAAAGAATGCTAGAGCTACTTATCAAAGAGAAATGACAACAATTTTTCATGATATGATGCATACATTTATGGAAGATTATGTTGATGATTTACTTTCCAAATCTCACACACGAGAAGAACATTTAAATATCTTGTCAAAAATCTTTACCAGAATGGAGAAGTTAAATGTTTGACTAAATCCAAAGAAATGTGTCTTCGGCGTTACATCTGGAAAACTCCTAGGATACATTATTTCAGAAAAGGGTATAGAGATTGATCCAGAAAAAGTACAAGCTATAATGGACATGCCTCCACCATGAAATATCAGTCAACTTCGATCATTGCAAGGAAGATTACAGTCCATCAGAAGGTTTATAGCTCAACTGGCAGACAAAAGCTTGCCATTTACACATTTATTGCATAAAAATGTTCCATTCAAATGGGATGATAAATGTGAAACAACATTCAATCAGATTAAGCAATATCTTATGCATCCACCAGTTTTAATTCCACCTATTCTAGGAGAACCAATCATACTTTATATTTCAGCAACAGAAGTATCTTTGGGGGCATTGCTAGCACAAGAAGATTCTACAGGTAAGGAAAGGGCCATATATTATATTAGCAGAACTTTAACAAGACATGAACTAAACTACAGTTTCATTGAAAAAGCTTGCCTTGCAGTAGTGTTTGCTTCTCAAAAGTGGCGACATTATATGTTGGCTCATACAGTTAAGCTGATAACAAAAATTGATCCATTGAAATACCTATTAAGCAAAGCTACTTTAACAGGAAGACTTGCAAAATGGGTAATGATCTTAAGTGAGGTTGACATTCACTATGTAGATCAAAAAGCTATTAAAGGACAGGTCATTGCAGATCAGTTAGCTGAAGCACCTTTACAAGAAGAAAATCCAATGCACATTGAGTTTCCTGATGCTGATGTCTTTACAGCAACAATTCAGAGACCATGGGCATTATACTTTGATGGATCTTATACACAATATGGCTCGGGGGCAGGGATTCTTTTTGTTACACCTGAAGGACATACCATCTCACGATCATATCGGTTGATGTTTCCTTGCACAAATAACATAGCTGAATATGAGGCATTGCTCATAGGATTGAAAATAGCTTTGGAATGGCAGATTACAAAGCTGGAAGTCTACGGTGATTCACAACTTGTCATTAATCAAATTAATGATGATTATCAAACCAAAGATGATAAGTTGCTACCTTACAAGAACATGGTGGATGATTATAAGAAGTATTTTGTGTCCATCAAGTTTTCACAAATATCAAGGATTGATAATAAAGTCGTAGATGCAATGGCTACCATTGCTTCCTTATTACAAATATCTGAAGATCAAACCAAGTATGAATTCTTGGTGGAACAATTGTTTTCTCTCGCCTATGATAATCCTGAAACCCAAGTTATATGTCATTTGACCGGTTCTGACTCACCTTTATATGGCAAGACTTATACTTACCTTAAAGATAACATCTTACCTTCAGATTTATCTCGCAACCAAAAATGGAATTTCATTCGCCAATCATCCCGTTATACCTTAATTGCCAATATCCTTTATCGACGTGGTCTTGATGGTACACTCCTTAGATGTCTCGAACGCGATGAATCTGAAAAAGCCTTACAAGAGGTTCACGGTGGTATTTGTGGAACTCATTCGAGTGGTTTGACCTTAGCCAAGAAACTTATTAGAATGGGATACTATCAGCCTACCATGGAGAAAGATTCTTTTACTTTCGTCAAGAAGTGTTCTAAATGCTAGATAAATGGGAATCTTATTCATGCACCTGCACAAGAACTGCAACCTTTCGCTTCAACATGGCCTTTTTCTCAGTGGGGATTAGATCTTGTTGGTAAAATACATCCTTCATCGTCAAATGGTCATAAATTTATCATCACAGCTACAGAGTATCTTACAAAATGGATTGAAGCTGTTCCTTTGACGACAGTGACTGGTAAACAAATATCTTCATTTATCTTGAATTACATTATTTGTAGATATGGAATTCCTAATTCTATTATCACTGATAATGGAAGGCCTTTCAAAAATCAAGATGTGGATGAACTTTGTGAAAGATTTCACATCCAACACAGGTTCTCTACACCTTACTATCCACAGGGTAATGGTCAAGCAGAAGCTTCCAATAAAACCATCTTGAAGATATTGAAGAAGACAGTAAATGACGCCGGTCGTGATTGGCATGTCCAATTAAATCTAGCTTTGTGGGCATACAAAACCAGTATTCGCACACCAACAGGAGCTACACCATATGCTTTGGTCTATGGAGCAGAAGCAATCTTACCACTAGAGGTTGAAATACCTTCACTTAGGGTCTTACTCAAGGGATTGGTAAGTGATGAGGACTACAGGGTTTCTCGTCTCCAAGAGCTAGAACTGTTAGATGAAAGACGTCAACATGCAGCTAATCATTTGAAGGGTTATCAACAAGTTATGTCACATAGCTATAATCACAGAGTTAAACCACAGGAATTTCAAGTAGGGGACTTAGTTTTGAGAGAAAATCCACGTAATCAGCAAGACAGAGAAAAGAAAGGAAAATTTGAACCTAATTGGCTTGGTCCATTTGTCATCATTGCAGCATACAGTTCTGGTGCATATCAGTTATCAACGTCAGAAGGGGACCTGTTTGAAGAACCGATCAATAGTGTTCATCTGAAGAAGTTCTATGCATAAAAAGTCTTGAAAAAAATCAAAAAAAAAAAATCATAAAAAGTCCTAAAAAAAAATAAAAATAAAAATAAAAAATCATAAAAATTCAAAATATTATCGATTCATCGTTTGGGGCATATACCTATTAACATTTTGATACCAACATTTGAGGCAATTTCAAAATTCTTTGAAGTAATGTAAAACACATCACTTCAAAGAGGGGCAAAATGTATACACCTAAAATGGTCACATCACATTTCGGCAATTAATTAAATATTTTTAATATTTAATTAAAATCTTCGAATTCTATTGCATATAAATAAATTTAAATAATTTATTTATATTTCTTCATTCTTTTATTTTGATTAAATAAATAAGTTTATTTAATCATCTTTTCATATTCATTTCTTAATTAATTAAATAAATATTACAATTTATTTATATTAATTATCATATAATCTTAGTTTGAATATTTTATTCAAATAAAGATTAAAATATTCTTCTTCTTCTTCTAAATATCATTTATAATTAAATATTTCAAATATTTAATTAATTCTTCTAACTGATTCATATATCTATTCATAATTAAATATTCCAAAATATTTAATTAATTCTTCTAATATTTCATATTCTTCTAAAGTCATATCATAATTAATAAAATCTTCCATAGTTTTTAAAATCAAAAATCAAAATTCAATAAATGAAATTAAATAAATTTGTTTATTTATTTAATTTGGGGATTATCTTCAACACCTGGGAAGCAAACGGTCAAAACAGAAAATTTAATTTTCTCTGTTTCTGTGCAGGCTTGTTCCTGTGGGTTGAAGACAGGAATCCATCCTTCTCTCCAACCTCTCAACCTCTTCCATCTTCTTCTCAACTTCTCCATCTCACACCTTTCAATTCTACCAGACAATCTCACAGCCGTAGATTCTTGCCAGCCAGGATTGTGCCTGCAAAAATCTATAAATATGACTGCCGGGAACTCCAAATCAAATAAAAGTTTTTAAGCAAGTAAATTATAGTCAAATTGCAAAGCATTCATAGTATTCATAGAATTCACAGTATTTTCATAGCATAGAATCATAGTATTTTCATAGCATAGAATCATGACATCTTTCATTCACAACCCCTGTGCATAATCCACAGCCCCTATCCATAATCCGTGAGCATTTTCATATTCATAGCATATAGGATAGAATTTCATTTTGCATAACTCATTCTACAAGTTGCTATTTGGAGGAGCTGAGCTTATTCAATATGAGAGCAAAATCTTCAAAAGAAATCACTGTAGATAGAGGAAGATGGAACGCTTCTGAAAACTATCTTAATTTCTTTGTTTGAATTTTCAGTATAATGTTTCATTTTGTGTTTTGTTTTTCAATTAGATTAACCATATAAACAATAACACACTAATCATTCCTATCCTCCATCCAATATTGTCTTATTTGAATCCATTTATCATTTATCTATCGTACCAATCCAAAAATCCCAATCAATCCATACAAGTGCAATCAATCCTAATCCATGTAGTCCAATCTTGCAATCTAGCTCATCATTGAAAATAAATCCACCATTTTGGTCCAAATCAATTGAAATACATCGACCCATTAATCCAATGTATCCATGTGTTGTTCTTATCATTAACAACATAATCCTTGGGTTACACATTGTTCTTATCATTAACTTTTCTATCCTTATCATCAATCAATTAATCCATCAATCAATTTTCAGCTTGACTAGGGGTATTATTCTAGTTTTTTTTTTTGTGCATTCTTGCTTGTTGCTTGTGTGCTTTATCATTATTCACATTCATCATGGTATTTGCACTATATTTCCACAAGGGCCTCATTTTCTTCCATGTCATGGTGTTATAAGACATATATGTTTGCACTTGACATTTTCAATCACGTACTTGGAACATTGTTACCCCAGTTTCTTATACCTTGGTGCATAATGTCAAGTACAACATCAAATCTAGGTTACTTATATTATTGCAGCATGATGATCATAAACCCTCTCTCTCAATCCATATCTTCATCATCCTTATCTATTTTATTCTATCCTCATTATCCTTCATCCTATAGTCCTCTCCATTTTGAGAGCACACCCATGTTCTTTGAACCCACCTGTCCTCTCAAGGGGGCATACCAATACCTCCTTGTCATCCTTCCTCATCTTACCAATGATTGGGGCATCATGCCACTAGTCCTCATCCCTTTTATCCATTATATTTTATTCCTCTTTGATACAACACCACTCCTAAATTCATGACACTATATCAAAGAGGGACAAAATGTAGACGTCTAAATATACCCATACTTGATCACACTTGAATTTACCCCATTTCATCTGTTAATTAACTAAACAATATTTATTTATTTAATTAATCGTTATCTCAGCCTTAATTAAATAAATTTACATTTATTTTATTAAATCTAATATTAATCCCCAAACCTTCCAACTAAATTAATTAATTAATATCCACTAAATTAATTTATTTAGGCTAATTAACCTTCATTACCATTTTCTTATTATTTAATTCCATCTCACCATCAATCCTTGTCCACTCAATCCTAGCCCTTGAATCCATATACATGGATCAAGATCTAAACTTGCAATGACATCTTTAAAAAATCAACCAAAATCAAATGTGATCCCAAGTTAGCAAATGGAATATGACTATGATATAAAAATATAGCAATTTGGTGAGGAAAAATTGGGTAAGGAAAGGGCCAAGTGATCTCTAAAGCATGCTTGGGGATTGATTCCAAACCATGTTCAAAATATAACATGATATTATGAGTGTTTGCAATCTGATACATTACACATCCTCATCTCTAATTAGAATTTTCTAATAATGATATTGAAGATAAAACTTTATAAAATATGAAACATCATTAAGCTCATCTAAAAATTCATCAATTATTGAAATGGAAAAAAACATTTTATGGTGTACTTGTTCATCACTTTTTAATTAGGACACATATATAGAGTGTCATCTTTCTTGCATGCTATTATCACTAAAGAGGAGTAAGCACTTTGACTCTTCCTTATAACACATGCCTCTAGCATCTCCTAAACCATATCTTAATCTAATGTTTTTTTTACATTTGGGTACTTGTAAGGCCCGATGTTGAATGGTTGGATCTTTTGTACCAATTGAATGGCATGTAATGATGGATTTTAGGAGTTTTTGGTGCTCAAACATGTGGATCCAAAAATCCTAAATAATTGTGCTAAAACCTAAGGTTAGGGGTGTGTCACTAGAGGTTAAAGAAAAAACTGTGCTTATAATCCAATATAAAAGGACTAGTGGATAAGGATGGATGTTTCTCTTTTCTTCTTTTATCTCTCTTATATAAAGGGAGTATCCTTGAGGTATGGCATAATAGGAAGTTAGGGAATGCCACATTAGAACTTGGGACAAACCACGTCTAAACACATGATACTCCTATCAATTTATCATTAAGTATTAATGTGTCGGTTCACCTTAAACTAAGGGAAAATACATCGATAAGTAGATGCAATAGACATGTGGATATTACATACATTAAAATTGGAACTATTGTCAATGAGAGCTCAATTAGTGTCATTAGAATCAATGTCAATGATAATAAGAAGAGGTATATTTTATTTTTGAAACTCAATACAAGATATTTCACACTATTAAAAAATAATATCATTTTTATCAATTATAACATCTACTTTATTTCAAATAACAGAAGGTGGAAGACAAACCCTCTATAGAGCTTCCTAAAACATACTATGATACAAAGGTGAAATTTTATTCAACACCTAAAGAGAGATCTTAACTTGAGCATCTAGAAGGTTCTTAATAAGATCGTTTTCATAGCCACCCTTAATAAGAAGGAATGGAGTTAACCAAACAAGAGGAGTTTGTGGAGGGAGATAAATAGGGATAGGGTTTGTCTATTTTTTCTTTCAAGTTTTATAGGTGTGAGAAACCTCATAATAATCAATAGATAGAGGTTGACATTTTATAAATCTTGCAACATGAGTGAAATGGCCAAAAGTTTGAGTGTTTCTTTAAGGAGATTGAGCAATAATGAAAGGATGAAAATGTTGGCACACCTCAAGGGCCCCATGCACTATGATGGTATTTTTTAGAATTTTATTTTATTTTAACTAAAAATTCACTTTAATATTATTTGTAACTAGAGGAGAAGAATTTTGGTTTATTTCAATGATACAAGATTTTTGGAGAAAATCATTGAGTGCCTCATCCAACAACTCAAAATCATCTTGAAATAAGGCTTGGTTGAGGGTAATAAATGATTAAAAAAATAAAGTAGACCTTTTTAAAAATAAACTAAAATATATTTTCATACTTTTAGAAGTGATGTCAAATTCAATAAAATATAATATAGAAATTTTGGTTTAACTCAAAAACCTTATATCTTTCCAAATTAAATTATTTTCTTTATGTTACTTCTAGGAATAACTCTATTGTTTAGAGAATGAAATGTTTGCTAATATTTCAATTTGAAAAGAAAAATGTATAAATGTTCCTAGGATGTTCTATTTTCTTTTTCTTTTTTATTTTTTTATAAACTAAAACAATGCGAGAAAACAAGAATGAATAGAAATATTGAATCTAGAAAGTATTTTTAGTACACTAGTATCAAAGTATTAAATATAATAAATAATGGAACCTAGAGCCAAAGTTTAGAGCTCACTGGTTAGGATGCATGTGTAATGTGCATACGTCTATGTGACACATTGCTTCTCATATATAATGCATAACTAGAAGAATTCCCAAGATACCCTTGTAAAATGCATAACAAGAAACATGAGCACAATAGGATAAATCTAAGTTAAAATGTATATGTAAATGATAAGATAAATAAATATTGATATTTAATGGTAAGCATTGAAATGACAAAGAAGAGGAAAGTAATAAAAAACATTTGTACACATGATCTCTTTCGAAAACCTATTAGCTATACAAAGAAAGGAATTATTTGGGATTCATAAGAGCTTGTCAAGAGTGGTCAAATCCATATTTTGATATTTTAATCTCCACAAGTAGCCAATAATATAGATTCAAATAGAAAATTATGTGCACCTATCTTAAGTGTGTCTAAGAATTGGAAAAGCAATAGTAAAATCAAATCTATAAGTATTTATATTTGGTCAATTGGCACCCGATTTTGATGTGTCTCATTTCTCTTTAATCTACTCTCATGTTTTGCATTTGACCCTATTTATCCAATATTGATAATTATTCTAGTATGTTTCATAGTATCTCTTGGTCAAAGTTTACAAATATGTTGTTCTCCCTCTTCCCTCTTGTGTACCTATCAATGTATTGGAGGTTATTAAGGCTACAAAAATATTGTATGGGACTTTTGTATTTAAATTCCTAAATAATTTACTTTTGTTAGAGATTCAAAGTTCAAAATATTGGCATGCCCTCCCTCCCAACTTCATTGTTCCCTTTCTCCATTTCAAGGTATAAAACATTCCCATCTAAACTTACATTTCACTCCTTCCTCGTCTTTGCTCCCTTTTCTTATTGAGACGTTGAAGTCTACTTCCTAGCATCCCTTTATGTCAACCTCTATTTTCCCTTGATTTAATTAGGTTGTTCGGATTTCTATTACCATAATGAATCCCATCTATTCCCCATACCAATCCTACCATTGTGTTCCCTTTGACACTAGAGTTCTATCCATCCCTTTAGCTAAGTATCATTTCCTTGATCCTCACAAACTTAATCCATAACAATTTTCACTTTGTTATCTCATTGAGATTGTGGATTTAAAACATGTATTTATTTGGGTACCTCTTAAGAGGTTTCCTTGATTATTGATCCATAAAACACCAACAAAAAAAGTCTTAAGGTTCATTTTGTTAGGAATTTTGCAAACTTGTGAACTTGAAAAAATGTCAATGAGAGAAAGAAGTTGGGAAGTTTTAAAGTTCTTGAACTTCCAAAAAGTCTTAAAAAGTCTGAAAATTTTATAAAAGTGGCCAAGTTCAACAACTTACGTGGTTCACAAGTTCGTGAAATCCTTGAAAATGTAGCATGCAATAGGAAAAGAATAATGGGTTGTCAATGAGTTCTTAAGTTCTTGAACCTGTCAAAAGTGTGACAAGGTTCAAGAGGAGCCTGAATCTCCAAAAATGTGAAGGTAAGCATAATAAAAAATAAAGGTAGGAAAATGGTGCAAAATGAATATTTAAACATCACACTGTATTGCTTCACCTACCCTCTCTAATTATAGGATATTTCACCTATTAGAAGTAATATTGCACAACCTTCTAAGTTTCTCCATACAAAGTTTGTGGGGTATTCTCTCATGCCATGGAACTTCATATCCACTCACTACTAGTACAAAGGATATTTAAAAATAAAATAAAATTCCTCTATACCTTGTGTGTGCAACTATATTTCCTAGGCTATAATTTTAAGCCTATTTCAGAAAAACATGTCTGATGGACATGTACATACCTTAAAGTGTGTATTAGGAAAAATATTTTTGGATTTAATGAATATTATATAGCCCCCTCTAATTGGTTGTGATTTGTAAAGGGGGTATTTAAGTCTTTAAATTTCATTTACAATGGAGGGAAAAGGAAGAAAGTAAGGGAGTATAGTAGAGAAAGAGACTTGTCTAACGAAACCCTAGGATTTCAATTTCTATATCTTTTATTAAAGTATTTTGATATTGTAATGATATAGTTTCATCCAAAAATTTATAATAACATTTGTAACCTTTAAAGTGTGAATGATTAAAGGCAACAATAAAATTTATTGAGTGTCCCGCTATGTTTGGTATGTATTTCTATATGTGTTGTTCATTAGTTGGCCAACTACACGACTATAAAATCCTTGCAAAGCTTTTGAAATGTATAGTTTTACAAAAGTAAAGGAAATTTATGGGTATGCTCATGGTTTACTAATTAAACTCATTTATTATTCTATAAAAATATATTATCTTTCATAATGTATGTGTAGAACTTAGTTTTCCTATGCATTCTAGAAGACACAATCTTTTGACATGATATCTTCATTATGGTAGAACCATTGGTTTCAATTATTGCATATTTTGAATTATTTTAGTGATTTTTTTCTAAATTCCTCATTATTCTAACTTACTCATAAAATAATTTAACCATATTTTTAGTTTCATCTAATTTGGTGTGTTCTCACTACCATGCATAAATATGTACAAAAATAATAGGCTATCAACTTTCATATTTCAAAATTTTCATATGGTATATTATCTACTTTAATAATGTGCTTGACCTTGAATATTGTAACATAAAATATATATGAAATGACAATCAAAATAGGAGTATGATATGGATTAGGTATGGTTTTACTAAGGTAAATGTTAGTTTATTGTAGTAAAATCTATTACATAACCTAAGGGAATCTCCCTTGGTTTAGTAGAGATAGAAGTGAAGGAGGTGCTACCCACCTCAATAACTATTCCATGGTTTCCTAGCATGATCACAAGTTTGTAGTTTTCATCCCAAGTTTGACACCCATGGCACTTGGGATAAGATCTAGGGGTAAGTGCAAGAAGTTGGGTCCACAAAGAGGGGAAGTTTCGACCCAAAAAAATTCCAACAGGAATGGGATCTTGAGCCTCAGATTGGGATCTCATTCCTAATTGGGTACCCATTCTAAAAATAGTAGAGCCTTGGGGATTTTGGGATCTATAGCTTCAATGACCAATAAATTGGTATAATTTTTAAGGACATGCTTCATTCGATTGAAATAAAATTCAAGGCTCTATTGATGTGTTTAATTTAAAATTATCTAATTGTCTTATAGGTTAGTTTGCTTCGAGTATTTTCTCATTTATGAGGTGGTGAATTTTTTGTTGCAATTTCATTTCTTGTTGTTGATGACCTAAGTTTTTTGGTGATGCTGTAAGTCTTATTCCATTTTGGCACAACAATTGTTCAAGGTACATGAAGGTGCTTTTTCTTCCCTATTCTCTTAAGGCATGATTTTTTTTATGTAAAGATATATCTTTATGGAAAGAGTCCAATCCTATTTTAGCATGAATTTTGTTTTATAATCATGGATCATTCCAATTAATATCATGATTCCTCATCCAAGTGTATTATTTATTGTGCATCTAAAATTAAATAGTTTAATATTGCTACATGTTTTGTTAACCCTCCAAAGAAGATATTGTTGATTTAATTAGCCATATATGCATGCTTGACCTTGACTATGAGCAGCCCCAAAATCAATTTTCATGTATAAGTGGCCAACATATCACAATAATGGTGCTTGATGATGAACATAATTATTTTATTCTGATCTTAATGAGGTAAATGCATGTGTATATCACACTACTACTTACCAAAGTTTAAAATACCTCAAAGGGTAGGATGGTGAGTTAATTGTTGATTTTCATAACAAGTATACTATTGCTATTAATTACCTCCCACTTTAATTGAGCTCTTTGTAGTTAGGACACATCCACAAAGTGTCATATTTATTGCACACCATTACCATTGAAAATGAGTAAGCACTTTGACTCTTCCTAATAATACATGCCTCTAGCATCTCCTAAACCATCGTCTTGATCGAAATTTTTTGTACATATGGGTACTTGTAGGGTCTAATATTGAGTGGTCGGATCTCTAGTGCTAGTTGAATGACATGATCATGATGCCTTTTAGGTTGTGTTAAAGCTCAAACATTTGGATCTACAAATCCTAAATACTTGTATGAAAGCCTAAGGATGAGAGTATCTCATTAAGAAATACTTATGATTAATTTGCATCATAAAAAAACCAATGATGGATGTTTCCTTATTCTAGCTTTGTTATACCAAGGGGTATCCTTAAGGTATGTGGTAAGAGGAGGTTGGGAAATGAAATATTAAAACCAAATCTAAACATATGAGGCTCCTATTAGTTTATCACAAGTACAAATGTGTTGGCTTACCTTAAACTGAGGGGAAAATTCCTCTATAAGGAGATACAATAGATATGTGGAGACTAGGATTCATTCTTCTTAACCCCTTAAGTTTTATAATATACTATATCACTTCACACATTAATGTGGTGGTAAAGAAAAATAATTTTCACTATGAATGACCTTCTTTAATACTCATAGATGCTTTGCAATAAAGTGGCAATGAAGAAAATCATTGTAGTGAGTTAAAAAATGCTATTATGAATATTAAGGATGATATTTTTTTAACTTCAATGTGATGGTAGCATATTTAACTCATAGTAGATGAGTGTCTTTATTAATATCAGTAATATAGTTCAATATTCACAATAAAGAATGTTATTCAATAAAACATAAAATAACACCTCATAGAAGGTAACATAAATGATAATATCCAATAATTTCACATAAAAGCTAGGCTCTATATGTAGGATTGAAAAATAGAAGACATTACAAACATCAATATAAACATATCTTACACATCCATAATTAGATCAATATATTTCGTGTACAATATTGAATGGAACCTCATAAAAACATTTAAATGGGTTTTAGAGCCTCTATAAAATTTATTGGAATTAAGGTGTCTCAACCTTAGTGAGTCCCATGATTAATTATTTAATTTTTTGCCCCCTTATTTGTTGATTTTTTTATTATATACAAAAATAAATGTTTCCAAATTTCTAAGTCACTTTGTGGGACCCATTGGAGAGTTGTCACCCTACATGCAAGGTGTGAAGAGCAAGATTGTAACACTTGTCACCTGGGCACTCATTTGAGTTTTGTGAATTGTAAAAACCTCTAGGATGATCACCATGATGTCATGTGGCATGTGTTTGACTTATTGACTGAATCTCAAAAGAGATGTTGCTAAAAAAAGATTGAGTTGTCACTACGAGTAAATAGGAGCCATGGTTGAGGTCTAATTTGGTAGTTGTCTTGATTTTATCTATGGGACACCTAGCATGTGAGGTTACTTGAGTTTTGGATTTGTAAGCCTTGAATGTGTTTGCATGTTGTTGCATGTATGTTAGGTTGCTAATCAAATCACTTGGGACTCATTTATGTTGTCAGTTTCAGTTTGTATGCATGCAAAGACTATGGAATTAACACATGGAAATGTTGGATTCCCAAGTATGAGAAAAATATATATTGATTCCTTAGTGCATTTGTTTGTAATGAGTGTGATTATAATATTTGTATGCCATTATGCTGTTAGATTCACTCTAGAATATTGTATAATAGTGAATCAACATCTGCAAGAGCATAGACTCAAAGACATGTGTTCTAATTGATTTTATGAGAATAAATTGATCTGTACTTTGGTGTGTGGGATTTTCTCAAAAGGGTTTTCCCACGTAAATTTTGTGTCTTATGGTTTTATGTTTTAAATTTGAAAATAACTATGTGCATGTGCAATATTAAAAGAAACTATAAGTTTGACAAGGATTTGAAAAAAAGTTTTGCAACCCTCTCCTAATTGATTTGCATCAAGGAAGTGTTTCTACACTTGACTTTCCTTTTAGTTTCTAAGTTGGCAGTTGACTTGATTTTCTCTATGGGACGCCTAGCATGCGAAGTTACTTGATTTTTGGAGTTGCAAGCCTTGCATGTGCTTACATGTTGTTGCATTTATATACATGTTTGACAGGTTGCTAATGGGTCACTTGGGACTCGTGCATGTCATTTGTTTTAGTTTTAATGTGTGTAGAGATTGTGAAATTGACACATGGAAATGTTGGACTCCCATGTATGAGAAGAATGTATATTGATGCCTTAGTGTATTTGTTTGTAATGAGTGTGATTGTAATATTTGTATGTCATTATGTTGTTGGATTCACTCTAGAATCTTGTATCACAATGAATCAACACCTACAAGAGCATAAACTCCGAGACTTGTATTTTAATAATTTTTACAGTAATAAAATTGATCTATGCTTTGGTGTGTGGGTTTTTCCCAAAAGAGTTTTCCCATGTAAATTCTATGTCTTATGGTTTTATGCTTTAAATTTGAAAATAATTATATGCATGTGCAATATTAAATGAAACTGTAAGTTTGAAAAGGATTTGAAACAATTTTTTGCAACCCTCTCTTAATTGATTTGCATTAGGGAAGCATTTTCACACTCAATTTTCCTTTTGGTTGGTATCAGATCCTAGCCAGCTTTATTATCCTTGTTAGGTTTCAAGGGTCTTCTATGTAGATCTATATTCAGTGGGAGTTTTGCAAAGAAATTTTTGCTAATCTTTTTACATATTAAGATGGCAAGCACATCTAAAATAATAGATATGGAGAAGTTTAATGACATATTTTGAGTTGTGGAAAATCAAAATGGAGGATATGCTCATAGATAGAGATCTATGGGTGGCAATATCCAATACAAAA
>VDFB02376353.1:0-69642 GCA_007258455.2 Sequoia sempervirens | reverse complement strand
ATCTAGTGTATGCAATTGGTTTCATAGTGTTTTATTGAATATTTTTTTCTTAATTAAGTTTTAAAGTCAAACCAGTTACAATTTAGACATATATTTACTTTATAACACATTTTTGTATGTATCAAAATTCAATTTTTGTTTGTTGGATCAAGGAAATCAATATCTAGTGCACATATATTTTCTAGAATTTTTTTTTGATAATCTATTATTTTTCCACATTTTGTAGAATAAAGAACTCCGTATTTTGAGAAAACCTATGTTTAACACTAAACTAAAAATACATAATAAAACCAAAAATATATTAAAATTATATTTGATGTGGGTAGTCTGCCGAGGACTACCTATCATCTAGTTGGTTATGCAAAGTTTCCATTTTCATCCTCAACCAGAAACACAAAATTCTGCAGAAATGAGAAAGGAGGGTGAGTAGTAGGGGTCTGAGCTGTAACCCCCCTGACCCCTTCTTCGGCACCTAAGGGGGTCTCGCCTCGAACCCCCTATTGTGTAATTTTCCTTTACTTTCATTTGTGCCAAAAAAGGAGATGACATCACAAAGGGGTTTGAAGGGGGTTCGGAACCCTAAAAACCCAATTTTTTTTTCTTTGGAGCGTTTTTGCAATTTTTCTTTTTGAAGGGAATTGTAAACCAGTATTGTGGGATCACCCACATTTAAAGATTACTAATAAAGGATATGCCCCCTACCACTACATCCATTAGACATAGGTAGGGGAGGGGATGCAAGAGTAGTGGATGAGGCACAATAGGAATCAAGGGGTAAGCCATGATAGATGATAGGTGGTGAGGTGGCCATGGAGGGAGACAGGGGAAAGGCTCCACTAGATGTAGTCCCATTAGAGTAGATAGGTGAGGATAAGGATGATGGTTCAAATATGTAATAGTCAACATTTCAAGTTGTTTTTTTCTTATAATATAAATGATTAAATATCTTACAATTAATGTACTAACATATATATTATGAGTGATATGTAAGTTTGACCCCTTCAATGGACTTACTAGAAAACAAGCAATTTTTTTGAACTAACAATAAGATATCAATTAGAAACATTGAACACATTGGTTCGATGGGCCTAACACAATATAAGATAATCAAAGAATGTGAGGACCATTAGATCCTCCAACACCACACTCGATCCCATATTTGGATCACACACTAAAAATCCAAAAAAAAAACTTGTACTCAAAAAATTGCTTAAAGGCCTAGGACCCACTTATGATGACTTGGCCTTGCATTATGCCTCTAATAACTCTAAGAGTGCCTCCTTGAGAATATAGGAGTTAGAATCATCACCTATTAATCTCATATTCTCTAAGCTCATTCACTTAATAAAACAAGTGGCAGAGGGCCCACCTTAGCTAAGCTAGAGTTCTTGAGATCAATAGAGCAACACTCTTCCTACAAACCTTATGGGGACTTCATGCGATTGCACAAGCCATTGGATTATGACAAAATCAATGGAAAAAACCTTCTCCATTAGAAAAAATATCCACAATGATCATAAAATGCTAACAAGAAGCATGCATTATCACTCTTGTGCCATAAATCCTTAGTAGTAGGCTGACAATGATAACACAAGATTAGGATTTAACATAGAGAAGGAATTGTGTCTTGAACAAGCTTTCTACAAGTGAGAAGTATTAAAGGGATATGATAAATTCCAAGACATCTATTTAGGAGAAAGATATTTAGGCCCAACTACATTTCTAGTTTGAGTCTGCAACAATGAGGCTATAACGACTCCTTGAAATTTTGAATTCTTAGAAATCTTATGATGTAGATCTTAGCTTAGATATAGTTGGGATTCAATCCATTGAATCTAAATATAATCTAAACAAGTAACATTATCCACTTAATAAACACTACTTTAGGAATATCAAAATATTAGCATTATAGATTTGCCTCTAACCACCAACATTATATTATAATTTGAAATTTTATGTTTTAAGTATTTTTAATACAAAATATCATGATTTCATTTGCAACAATGTTTTATAGTTTCAAATGAAATCTAAAAATTATGAATTACAATTTTTTAAATAGATAAAGTTTAAAATATTTAAGTGTGGAGAAGAAATGTGAGCAAGTTTCATTTTCACAATTTTAATGTGTGAAAAGTGCACCTAAATTTAAGACTTTCAATAAATATACATGTGAAACAAAAGCAAAAAATCTAATATTCTCAATGTGGGTTGGACCTCTAGAACTTTGTTGTCTCTACTACCGTTTTTTGCTTGTGAATCTTGCAACACATTTTATTTGACCTAAATTTGTTGATATTCAATAGTTGCTAACAAAATTCACGTGTTTATCCAAACCTTGTAAATTTATTGTAATTATTTTACAATGTATAATCTTGTATGGTCATTGACATGTATTTATTTGAACTTATTTTTAATGTAATTATTTTCTTGATAATTTCTTGTTATTTGATAAAAAAGTAATAAAGGTAAATTGAACTATAAAAACTAATTCAATATCTAATAGAAATATATAAAAATAGGCCAATACAAAGATCAAAGTTGAAGGGCAATATAAAATATAGGTTTGCAAGCTTTGCAGATAGTTAGATTTTAAAAAGTAATTTTATCTAATGATAGATTATTCAAACTTTAGTTTAATAGACTTCATGTTCAATTTTATTTTATTTTGAATAATTATTAATAAATTAATATAAGTGTTGGTTAATATAGTGCATAATAAGTGTCTCATTGAAAACAATATATTTTTAAAATGATATATAATTTTTACCAGAAGCATTCCAATTTATGTACATTACATCGTTGAAATCTAATGTATATAACATAATTTGTGTTAATCTTAAAAAAGTGATAAATGTTTGAGAATAGCAACTCACAAAAAAAATATGAATAATTGAAACATAAAAATGTGGTGACCCTTAGTTTAGTAACCGTAACCTAGGGTAAATGGTTCCATCATTTCTAATATTTCATTAAGATGCAAATTAACATGGTGCATAAATTGATTTAAAACCTCTTAGGTGAGTCAATGATACCTGTATCTGCATCTTTTTGAGTCTTAGGAATGAATTGGAAATGGTTTGGAATAGTTTCCCTAATTAGGCTATATGATCTAATATGTAAAATGCAAAATCTCCAAGATAAACAAACAAAAACAATGATTTGCAAGTGGATTTGGAAAGTGCAAACTGATGTGTACCTATCACCAAAAGTTGAGTCAGAGTGTTGTAGTAGGAATGGGTCACCCCTGGGCGAATGGGTCCTTGATGAGGACTCTTAAAACTATTTTTGTAGTCCTCTAGTGTTGGATCTGAGCTCCTGATTCCCGGTTGTAAACTTGTCAGAATGTCGTCAGTGAATTCTATAGTTGAGTTTCCGTGGCTTGACAACTTTGATGACAACAAATGAAACAATGTAAAATGGATCTTCAAACTCTCTTCAATCCTCTTCAAACCTGCAAACTACACATGCACAAAGAGGGAAGATGTGCCATATCCGGTCTTGCCTCAATCAAACCCTATGTAAGTGTTTCCACTTCTGCAATGACAATTTCAATGATAGGAATGGTAATTGAAAGGAAGGGATGGTGAATGAACAAAACACTGCAACTCACCACCCTTTCATGGCTTCCTTGAAGGGATGAAGTCATACACATGTCTTCAAGGATTTAGATCTTGCTTTTCTTGAATGCTTGAATGCTTTGGAGACCTTCAACAAGATGTTAGTCTTCACAAAACATGAACATGAACACGAACACACATACACTCACATAGAATTTGACATGATGTTGGATCTTGAATTACTGTAATAAACTCTGAAATGCTACTCTTGACTTGCTCAATAGTGATCTTGATCATAAAATTTATAATATATTTCTCCTTAGTTCTTGCTCTTTTTTTCAAATTATAAAATAACTAGGTATTTATAGGTGTTTACCGAATTTCCTGAAAACTAGATTCCAAAAGCTGGCACTTCATATTTGAATTTTGGATGTTAAAATTCTGCAAACATATTTAAATTTGGGTCCTGGCTAAGAAGGGGGACCCATTCGCCCATGGGTGAATGGGTCCTGACCCAAATTTCCAAGATACTCAAAGTTAGGAGTAAATTAATGATTGGATGTATTTATTCAATACTTGTCCTCCAAAAAATGATAAAAAATAGGCTTTGGAATGCATAATTTGGAAAATTAGAAGCTTAATTAAGTCCAATAAATTAGAGGGACAAAACATAATGTGAAATTATTAAGGTATACAATTTTCTACACTATAATAAAAAAACCGTGACATTTTATTTTTAGTAACTCTCACTTCAATTCATATTAATTATTTTGTTCTAATTATAGTAAGTACTAATTTAAGAAAAATGCTAGGTATATTTCTAAAGAGAAATGCAAAAATTTAACAAAATGTATCTTTTTATGAAAATTAGATATTGAAAATTAAAGGTGTTGCTATAATGATACATCAATTAACAACATTATAGAGTTTCCTTCTCTCGAAAGCTTCACAAAAAGAAGGTTGAAACTGCACGTTTTGACACCTAAAATAACATTCATATTAGGGTCACCCTCAAGTTATGTATAATAAAGGGTTGAAGCATATTTTGATGGAGGTTGTTGGATTAACAATAAGATAGCTATGGTTGAATTTGCAGCTCAAAAAACATAATGCAAGGTATCGCATTGCAAATAAAATAAAGAAAGGTTCCAATTTCATAACACCTTAGGATGAATATATATATATATATATGTCTATGGAGATAACTAAAGCATTTTGAAAGGCATCACTCATGTGGTATGTCAAGTAGTAGTATTATCTTTTATTTAACCTTATATTTATATTAAATACAATAACTAGAAGGGATTGCTAAGAAAGAATCCATGTGCATATAATTATAAAGAAGTTAATGAAGATGTTATAGCTTTGAATATAAGTCACTTTCCTACCTTGCACCCCAACCACCTACCCACTATATACACTAAACATGGAACACTAAGCTCTAAATATTAAATCTTGAACCTTAAATCCTAAGCCTTAATCCTATACCCTTAACCCAATCCCTTAAACCTATACTGTATACCCTAATCCCTAATCACAAACCCTAAATCTAATTCCTCAAATCTCAACCCTATACCCAAACCCTAAATCATAAACCTAAAATATAAGCACTAAAACCTAATTCCAAGCCATAAACCCTAACTAAATACTAAAAATTGAATCCTAAACTCAAAATATTTAGTACTAAACACTAAAACCTAATTCCAAGCCATAAAACCTAACTAAATATTTAAGTATAAGTTTGAGGTATCACTGTGGTGATAACATTGTTGTTATCTCCTAAATCATAGATTTACTAGCATAATCATAATAACCACTTTCATAGTTCCTTAGGATAAATATTGAGATATTTTCCTATGGTGATAGCTAATTTGATTGAGATCCAAGAGAATTTAGATAAATCTAGGTGTTGATCACACAAAATACTGAGAGGGGGGTGAATCAATAGTCACTGAAATTCATTAACTTCATCAACTTAAACATCCATTCAATGCATCACATTAAACTTGTAGTAATAGAAAGGAACATAGAAATCATACATCACATCAAAGAACACAAGAACACCAAATTTTACATGGAAAACCCAAAAATGGAAAAACCATGGTGAGGATTAACTCACAATATATTATAACCAGTCATAAGAAATTATAGAATGGATCACTACCAGGTGGACTCATTGTCTATAGAATAGAAGAAATGGCTCGTTGCCAGGATAGAAAAGAGGGTGGCTCACTACTAGAGATTTGAACTAATACAGTACATCCACAATATGCTAAAGATAGTTCCAATTAGGCCTTGTAAACTAACTTAACACACTTCATGCTTCTTCACTTATCAACCTCTTCACACTCTGCTTTGCTTCAGATCTCGCACACTTAATTATCCCGCATCTTATCACACCACACATGCCATACAACACTTCACACAATGAATTAACCTTGTACATATACCACTTCCAACACAAACATAAATTAGGTCAGCCTAATTGATGTACCGTACATCCTCATAATTTGTCAGCTCAAAACACCAACACACACAACCCAAAACATATACATAATCAAAATAGGTCGACATGACCTATAATTTCTCTCATATGTCCAATCTATACAACCTTTAATTTTGGATGACCTCAAACCCTTTAGGTCAGCACTGTTGGTGAATCAACAACGAAATGAACCAACTATTCATCCATATTTTGACATGAGTACCTCCAAAGCACTTGACATATGGAACAAAGAAACTTCTAACATCTGTAAACACTCCCTCAAAATTGGGTGAAATCACAATAATGTGTCTCACTTTTTTCCCAAGATGGACATTTACATCAATATTTTTAACTGAATCGTCATCTTCTGAGACCTATAACAACAAAATCGTTAAGAATTTGAAGATGATGTGAACTAGTGATTTGTGGAAATTTGTGTGTAGATTCTAAATATTTTTTTTTTCAAAATTTCCAAAATAAATCTTGAATCTTTCAACATCTCCTTTAATAACTAGTTTTAAACAAAAACAACATTTTCAGAAAGTAACGTTTGTGTCGTACAACATAACTTTTTTAATTTTTATAAAGGATTAAATTCTAATTTTTGAAATATAGATTCTCAACATCAATATCTAGGGAATGGATATTATTTCATTATTTTTTGTTGCATATTTTTTTTAAATTATTTTTTGAAGTCACTGTAGCTATAATTTGGACATATGTGTGTGTCATACAACCTAACTTCTTGTGTATGTATCAAAATCCAATTTTTTCTTCTTGGGTGAAACAAGGACATCAATACCTAGGGAATGGGTGTTTTTTGTTTTTTTTTTACAATGGTTTACTATTTTTCCACCTTTGCACAACAAAGAGCTTGATGTTTGAAGAAAAACCTATGTTTAGTAAAAATTGAAAATTAAATACATGATAAAATGAAAATATATCAAAACTATACTTGTTGGAAAGCTCATTTTGAGGGCTACAATGTTGCAAAATATAATTTTTAAATAAAATTATTTAATCCCTCAAAAGGTAAAGAAAAAGTGTTTTTTTGCCAGCATTTTGATAGGTGCGAAGGATACTCCATTGTGGGTATGATTTAATACTAGAGGGGTTCTATCCAAGGGGGTTTGATCTAAGGGGGTCTTATCTATACCTCTTCAATTAAAACCCTGCAGATGGAGCCTCTCAAGACTTAAATCATTAGTTTTTTCTAAAAATAGTGATTTCAGGCAAAAATTAGCATGTCCCAAAAGTGAGACACACTATTATGGTAGCACCTAATTGCATACCATAATAATCACGATAGATGGGGTTGGATGAGGCACTCACTGCCCCATGCTCTGAGTCCTTGCTCCTAAGAACTCCTAGGTGTCTCCTCCACCTTGTTCTAGTGGTCCTACCTCAGGTTTGGGTGCCACTACTCCTACTAACCAACCCCACTATCAACATGCTTTCCTTCTACCAAGTCCACCTTGGTGCTTCGCCACATACTCTCCATTGGCCCTTACTCTTCTTTAAAGGCCAAATAACCTCAACCTTCTGCTAGATTCTTGTAGGGGTGTGATGGTATTGTAAAAGATTCAAAATAGCCTATCTAGGGTCCTTATGCAATCACAAGTTTCCAATTTCCCATCGCTTTCACAAAATCCCTTCCTAGGGTTAGAAGGCTACAAGCCTAGAGCCCCAATTAGGCCTCTTAACAGACTTAAAATGCAACTTTCTCCTAAACCCACCAAGAGACCTAGGTTCTTTGTTTAGGGTTTGTGTTTCTCATGCCCACACCTCAAATATTTTTAGGGTTTTAAGCCTGCACAGCCCGTACACTGTCCACACACAAAAAATGGTCAAAACCCTAGGGTTTTTAAGCTTTTCAAGGCTGTTTTCAGACTGTCAAAAATTTCTCCCTTCAAACAACTTGATAGAACCTCCTCTTGACCTCCAAGCATTGCCAAGACCCTCAACAAAATTCACAAAAAAAAATTCTCCAAAATCTTAATTCCCCTGCAAGTTATCTGCATTTTTCTCCTGGTCTTCCCTAGCCGGACCCTGCCTGGCTCGCCTAGGGCAAGACATTGCTAGCATTCCCTATACACAAACAAAACCTACTAGCTAACATATGTACAAGCATGGTGTCTAGGCACTGTTTCCAAAGGGCCATATGGTTTGTACAGTGGAAAAGTGCTCTAGCACCACATTCCCTAAAAACAGTCTGGTTCAGACCAGAATTTGAGCAAAGATGAACTATTTACAACAAATGCTTACAAATTCAACAAAGAAGCTTTCTAATCTTACACAAAGCTTGAAGACAACCAAAACTACATTGTACAAATCAAAACAATAGCAAACTAATCCATAAAAGGTCTATCAAGATACAGTAATTCAGAAATTATAACTCAGAATGCTATTTCTTTCATTCACACAAGGTTACACCAAAATTTTATTGCTTCCAACCCTGCTCCTGGGTCGAGATACCCCTTAAATAGGCCCTAGAAATAGTTAAGTTTCTTTGATCGAGCCTAAGGATGACCAAAATGGTTAGTGTTATAAAACACACTGTGTTTTTCAACTTTGGTCCATTGTTTTAAAAACAAACATGATAAGCTTCTAAAACTCATTCACCTTTCACCACTTCTTACCTAGGGAGCAAAAAAACCTCAAAAACAAACAAGATGGTCAACATGACCTCAAAACAACACAACAAAATTTGAACTTCATACAAAACTTCAATAAACCTAGTACTTTCCCAGGTGCTCCTGCACCAATCATCCTGGTAATGAATGCAAATCATTCCAATCAGGTACTCTATCATTGTAACTTTGTCATATCCAGAGCGATACTCTGTCAACTCCAACTTCAACGACAGAGGATTCAAGATGTGAAACCTTGGATTTAGATTCCTTCCAACATACACCAAAATTACCTTAGAATCACATGACAATATTATTCTTAGTGGAGCAATGTGGACCTCAAAATTGGTTCACTATGCACTAAAAACTATACTCTAGGACTTAGGATATTCTACAAACATTTGGTTTGTTTCTTCAGAACAAAATTGCATCTATATAATGGGTTGCCATCACTACATTCAATCTATAATGACGAAAATTGTACTCCCTTCTAGGAGATAGTGCAATTTCTCATTTAATCTGGACCTATTTTAGTACCCTTGCATTAAATTCTCTTTAATTCATCATTAATAGGCCCCTAAGACCCTTTATTTTGGATCTCGAGGCTTATTTCAACCAAAATCCTAAAAAAATACACAAAAACATTAAAAATTCTAACCCCCCACCCCGAAAATCTAGGGTGGGACTCATACGCCACTTTTTTCGTATGAGTCCCCCTAGGTGGGACCCATATGCCAGGAGTGGTGTATGAGTGCCACTTGGGCCCTTTTTAGGGTTTGAGCAGGAAATTCAAGTTTTTAATTCAAATTTTTGGTTGATGCCAACTTTTGAGATCTAAATAATGGTAAATTAGGTGTAATGCCTATATAAACAAGCTTCTAAAGTCATTTTTCATCTAAGAAATAATTCTAAGAGAGAAATTTCAAGATCCAAGCATTCAAGAGCATTCAAGCATTCTTCACAAGAGCATTAAAAAACAAGTAATCAGCAAAGTTGAAGCCTTGGAGCAACGTTATTATGTTTTTGTAGGTCTTCAAGCTCACTTTCATTCAATATCTAGCATTGTGAAGAGTTGATTATGGTTGCCTATGGTGAATCATGATGGATTCTAGGTTGGGGAGATGCAACTAGCCATCAAGCCAATCCTAATGACTTGTTTCCTAAGTGATTCAATCCTCCATTATCATTCTACATTAAGCCTAAGGAAGGTACATACATTATTAGGGCTCATTTGAGTGATTAGGGATCTCTCAAAGTGAGTCATTTATGTCCATGCTTCATTCTTGCATCTCATTCTAGCACAATAGAATAAGGTTACATTGCATTTCAAATTTCCTAATCTTAGACACACTTAAGGTTAGGGTTTATGTTCACATTCACATTCAAGATTCATTATTTCTATCAAGGATTAATTACCAAACTAAGGGTTTGACTGAGGAAAACTACCCATAAGCAAATCAACTCTATATTCTATTTTGCATGTCTTCTTACAAGTTCGGATTTGAAAATCAGTTCGGAAGGGAAGAGCAAAGATTGGAGCACATATTTGAAATTTGAATTCCTAAAAAAGTGGAACAGGATTGATAGATTAGAAGTGGCATATGAGTCCCACTATAGAATTTTTTTTAGATTTTTGCAGATCCTGAATCTACACTGCCAGAAACTTGTTCTGGACTAGAAACCCTAGTTTGGGACTAACACACCCAAACTGGCGTATGAGTCCTAGTGTGCCCCAATTCCAATATTTTTAGCTTTTCAAATCTCATTCTAGGCCTTTATAGATTCCCAGGTGCACACTTTTGGTTTCTCACCTTTCTGTTATGATTTACATGCTTTTCTATGCCATTTAGTGAGATTTTGCATCACATTAGGTTTAAGCATTAAGTATTGCATTTCATTAGTCTTTCCAAGCTATATCTTGGTGGTGAACCCCTCTTTAGTTTATAATCAGACCCTAGGACAACCTTATTGCAAGATCTCTTTCTCCTTTGCATACTTTAGATTGAGATCTCTAGGGTTTTCCTTGAATGAATGTTGTGAAATGTGTTGTTCTATGTCCTAAACCATAAAGAAACCATTTTCCTTCATTTCACAATCATGCTCAGTAAACATTAGCTATACATCAATGTTGACATCAATGGAAAAACCATAGTAACATCATCTGCCATAGATCCACCAATCTTCTCAATGAAAAACTAATCTTCCAACAATCTCCCCGTTTGTCATTGATGACAACACATACTTCAAAAATTCTCAAACTACTCCCCCTTTGAAATCAAGTTCAAAGGGTTCTCAATATCAAACTTTTCAAAGTATATCAACTGTTCTCCCTTTTTGCAAATATACATGTATATACATGAGAATAGCTCCCCCTTGCAATGTTATCCATCAAAATGATAAAAAATGTACTGCAACATTCTCTAATACATCGACATATGTACAAAGAAATATGAAATTGTATAAATAAAACATAAATGTACATAATCGACTAGAAGAAGGTAGAATAATTTTGTAAGACACCTTCAATTTTGCAAGGTGTGCCTCCCAACCGTTCTTCCCAACATCCCAATCCTTCTGTGCGAAGGAAAGCATGCAACACTGGTTCTCAAATTGTATAAGAAGGTCTTCTCCTTCATTCGGTGAACTAGGTACTAGATTCTTTTGTGCCAACTTTTGTGCACTTGCTAATACACCACTCGAGGGGATAAGCCTTGCACTTACCAAATCTCTACGCTGATTGTATTGTACTATTATCTTCTCCTTTTTCTCTTGTAGCTAGAAAAACTATCCATACAAATTTTCTATTTCCATCCTTGTAGTATCATCTGTATCATTTTCTGGATCATATGATTTAGAGGCATAATCAATTTGTGACTCAATGGATTCTATTTCATCCTTTATGCTTTTTGTAGAACTAGGCCATTTCAAACAAAATTGAAACAAAGTCCTTGCTTTATCTAAACACTGTTGCACTTTTTTCAAAATTTCTTGCAATTTTTCATGTGCAATACTACACTTGTCATATATTTTGGTCAATCTCCTGTCATTGACCTTCTTTGTTATCTCCTTTTCAAGCCTCTATTCCAAACTAATAGAATAGTCTTTGAAATAATCTATTAGTAACTTCAATTTCTCCACACCGAGCAAAGACTCATCAATAGTAGCTCCAAGGACACCTTGCAATAATTTGACTACTTCTTCAATCAATTCTATGCTCTTTTTGTGAGTGGACAATATCTCCTTCCTTACAGAAGCATGAAATACATCACTAAGTTGAAGTTTCTATAGAGGAGAAATATTACTCATGTCCACTTGTCCTTATTGCATAGGTAGCTGCAACAGTTGTGCATATACCACCGCTTGAAACTGTAGTTGCATATCTAATAAATCTTTTAAGGAATCTCTAGAAGCTCTAGAGGATTCACCAACCATTTTTACACTTTCTCCTTCCTTCTTCTCCTCGGAATTTTCCTTGTCACCAATGCTCTCTCCATCTTTTCTGTTAGTCTACTCCCTATCTACACTACCAGATTCTTCCTCAATCTTCTTCTCTTCTTCAACCGATTTCACCTTATCTTTTGGAGGAGGCATGTCTCCAATGTTTTGTTCCTCTAAATTCTCTGGGTTGTCTTGTGTAACTTCTTCTTTTTGTTCTACAACTTTCTCTGTGTCCAGAGGGGGTGAATCTTGCTTTGTTTGTACATCCTCCTACATTTCATCATCCTTTTCTTCTCCTACATTCTCCACCACTATAGAGACATTACCTATAGCCACATATTCTTGCACATTTTCTTCTTGCTGCTCAATCTCATATTTTAGAGTATGCTCATGTTGTGCATTTCCAAGTTCATTTACTTCTGGGGAATAAGTGTCATGTTGCATTTTATTTCGACTTTCCGAAGACATTCCCAAATCTTTAGCCAGATTTGCAATCTTTTGCACTGTCTCATTTCTCAACCTCTCAATATCTTCTTTATCCCTACTCATCAGGGTAAAAAACCTTTATTTTGTCCTGAATTCTCTATTATATATTTGAGACAATTTAGCCCTTCCTTATCAGTGAGAGAAGAACCAATCTTCTCCAAGGAAAAATTTCTCATTTTTGCATCCTCATCAAATGCTTCTTGCCTTCTTGCATATAACACACCTTTTAAATATTCAAGCAACTAATCCTCTATATCTTTGATGCCAACATCAAATGCTACAATGTACCTAACAATGGCATCTTCTATGGTTGTCTTGTCAGTATCATCTTCAATCGGATATAATGTAGTTGTTTCTTCTAGATTCCCATACTCTGCAATACTGCTAACCAACACTTCAAGTTTTATTGGGCTCTATTTCCTGACTGGAGGAGATTTATCCTCCTTTCCTTTGCCTTTCGAGGGATTTTCTCCTTCACCGATCTTCTTTTCTCTTTTCTAAATAATGAATTCTTTCTTTTACTTCTCTACTTCTTTCTTGTTGTTGTATCCACAATATCCACCTTTTCTTTCTTTGCACTTGCCTCTTCTCTAGAGGCTTGAGGCATTCTCTTCTTCTAGACTAGTTTAGGTCCTTCCTCTTCTTCTTCTTCATCCTCATACCGAACATACCTTTCTCTTGTGGCTTTTTATTTTCTTCTCCTTTATGGAGGATTTTGTTCTTTCACAAGGGCACTAGTTGACTCTTTCCTCTTAGATCAAAAAGAAAATTTAGTCCCAGAGGACTTAGGAGCAACCGAAGAGGGGGTAGAGGCCCTACTTGATCTTCTAGTACTGGGGACACCTTCCAGAGGATTTGATATTCCTTTGCATTTCTCCACAAGGCCTTTTAGTAAACCCATCATTTCCACTACTTGAGCCTTCATCTTCTCCACCTTTTGAATTTCCTTCTTTTTGTGTTCCATGTGTACTACACTATATTTTTCTTCATATGTGCCATATATTTCTTCTTTAAGATCTATAATAATACTCAACATATGTTCTACTAAACCGATAATCACATCCTTTTCTACCTCATATCCCATTTTAGGGATCCATACCGTCCTTGGTTCAACAACTTCCATCATGCAACAGTCTTTGTTGACCATGAAGATGATATCATTTTTATACTTCTCAACAACACTTTTGGGAATCCTTTCCCTTGCTTGCATGTTTTCCTGATTTTTTTTTAAAGAAACCCCACAATGTAGACTTCTAAGTATTAGTATTCCCCAATCTTCTCAAATGGTCTCTTATTTGAATTGTAATTGGAATATCCTTCAACCATACAATGTTCTTTGTTCCAGGAATTTCTCTGAGAAAGTAAAATAATAAACACATGATCAAGGTAACATACCATAAATGGTACCAAGACTCTTTGATCTTCTATATATTTTCTAACAATTGTTGCCTTAACAACTTGCACAAGTCTACATCAATTCATTTCTTCACCATCTCATATGCAATATTGATTGTTGTGGCATAAATAGAGTTTTCTCTATTTGCGAAAAAGATCTTGTATCCAATCATCATAGAAGCACATTTCATAGTTGGGTCTTTAATATCCATAAATATTAGGGCACGTTTATCAAATTTTGCACTAGTTAAATTTATTACTACTTCATTCTTCATAGATATAAGAGTCAGAATAGGTCCTATTGAGTATAACCCTATCACAACCCTAATGACTTCCTTGTTGATCAAATGTGGCATATCCAACCAAATAAATCTATCATGAATTCTGCTTAGCACATATCTAATCTATTCATCAACATAGAAAAATATAGGAAAGTTATTCTAAACATCTAGTTTCTTTTCTGTTAAACTTTCATATTTCAATTTCAACTCAAAGTTATCACTGATTAACTTGTCTACCCAAAATTCTCCCAACTTCTTATGATTATACTCATCCAATTTTGCATGGATATAAATTATCACATAGGGAATATATGAAAATGTCTCTTCTGGATCCATCACCTTAGATTTATCAGGGTGTTTCTTGAACTTGGGTCAAGGTTGATCCACAAATTTAACTACTTGAGGGGTAAACGTCTTGAAATACTTCTAAAACTAGGGCAAAACAAGAAATTATAAATACCTTTGAAATCACTATTAGTTAGGGCTTCTTGTGACACTTTGAAAACACTTTTCTTTGCTTTTGGTCTACTCTTCACTTTTCAAGAATTCGATCACAAATGATTTTTTTATATGAAAAATCGCTTATAAACACCTTTTGGATGACCTAAAATACATTAAATCCATTAATTTAGAGATAGGTCAAAATAATGGTAGCCCTCGTTGTATCATCACATGCACCTTAGATCTCTTTGCAAATTTCTACATCAAGATTATTTTCATTGATGATTTCACCAATAGATCAAGCATATCAAACCACACCTTGTACCAACATGTTGAAGGCATCAACACCATATATTTGGCAGGGGATTAAATATTTTTTGGTAGAACTCCCCCTGAGCCAAAGCTCTTCATTTGGTTTCCAGAGGAAACATCTACACCAGGAGCTGGCACATACTCACTTTTCTCTTCATTCTCATCTTTCTTCTTCCAGATCTTACTCATCTCTTTCTTCATCTTAGTAAGATCCAAATTATTTTAAATTATCCTTCTTTTGTGAAATAGAGGGTTTCACATTCTTGCTTCTATAAAACTTTGCTACGTGTCCTGGTTTGTTGCATTTGTAACAAGTGTCACCTTTTTAAACAAGCTCACTTCTTGCCATTCTAGATTTTCTTTCATTAGCTTTATGTCCAAATCCATTGCATATATAATAGTAGTCATTGAATGATTGAAACCTAATGCCATTATTGTAACCATTCATCATCTGATTTCTACATTCACTAGCTCTATGACCAACTCTATTGCATGTATAACATTGACTGGGAAATGATTGAACATTTTGATTCATTCTGCTTCTATAATCTATAGCCTCATGTCCAAATTTATTGTAGGAATAATAGTAACCATTGAAAGATAAATACCTTTATGCATTAGGTTGTCTGATAGGAGGCCTTTTGAAATCTTTCTTCTGGTTTCGAACCTTCATGCCATTTATCTTCTTGTCATTCTTCTTCTCAACATTTTTTGAGGTCTAATCTATCTTTGAACTTTCTCCTTTCTCAAACCATAATCCTTATTTGTCCTTAGAACCCTTCTGTCCAACAATCATCTCATCAAGCAGTGTGGAGCTCTTCTTCAATCCTTGCTTTTTCTAGATCTGATATCAAAGTTGCAATCTTTTGTTCAAGCTTTGAACATTCTTCAAATTTATCTTTCAATTTGACATTCAAATAGTCTTCAACTCTTTTTCCTTCTTCAACTTGCACTTTCAGATTGGTAATAGTCTCATTTGATTGCTTGAGCTGCTCATTTGTTTCTTTGACTCTTTCTATAGCTTTCTTGAGTTTCTCTCTCAACTTCTTAATACTTTCATCTGCATCACCAAGATCCTATTTTAGATATATGTTCTCAACTTATGCTTTATCCAAATCTTCAACAGCTAACTTGAGTTCACCTTCCATGTCAACTTCACAATCTTCTTTAGTAAACCCCTCAAGATTATCTCTTTCGAAGGAATAGGATACTTTCTTGTAGCCATGTGTTCAACCTCCAAGATCTACCTTAGTGATCAAGCCAATTGAAGGAACCAGGCTCTTATACCAATTTTTGAACAATCAGAATACTGAGAGGGGGGGTGAATTAGTATTCATGAAAATTTATTAACTTCATCAACTTAAACATCCATTCAATGCATCACATTAAAATTACAGTAATAGAAAGGAACATAGAAAGCATGCATCACATCAAAGAACACAAGAACACCAAATTTTACATGGAAAACCCAAAAAGGGAAAAACCATAGTGAGGATTAGCTCATAATATATTATAACTGGTCATAAGATATTACAGAATGGCTCACTACCAGATGGACTCACTATTTAGAGTAGAAGAAATGGCTCACTAACATGATAGAAAAGAGGGTGGCTCACTGCTAGAGATTTGAGTTGATACATTGCATCTACAATATGCTAAAGATAGTTCCAATTAAGCCCTATAAACTGACCTAACACATTTCATGCTTCTCCACTTATCAACCTATTCACACTTTTCTCTGCTTTAGATCTCACACACTTAATTATCTTGCATCTTATCACACAAAACATACCATACAACACTTTGCACAAGGAATTAACCTTATATATATACTACTTCCAACACAAACATAAATTAATTTGGCCTAATTGATGTACTGTTCATCCTCATAGTTTGTCGGCTCAAAACACCAACACACACAACCCAAAACATATACATAATAAAAATATGTTGGCATGACCTATAATTACTCTCATAATTATGATATATACAACCTTTAATTCCACACGACCTCAAACCCTTTAGGTTGGCACCAATGGTGAAGCAACAATGGAATGAACCAACTATTCATCCACATTTCAACATGCGTACCTCTAGAGCACTTGAAATATGGAACAAAGACACTTTTGACATCTGTAAACACTCCCTCAAAACCACATACCATAATAATCATCCACAGTGGAATGAAAAGCATTCCAATCAGGTACATTTTCACTATAACTTTGCCATATCTAGAGCGATACTCTGTCAACCCCAACTTCAACTACAAAGTGCTTCAAGATGTGAAAAGTTAGATTTAGATTCATCCAACATACACCAAAATTACCTTAGAACCACATGACAAGATTCTTCTTAGTGGAGTAACGCTGACCTCAAAACTGGTTCATTGTACACTGGAAATTATACTTTGGGACTTAGGAAATTCTACAAACATTTGGTCTGTTCCAGACTAACAAAACTCCATCTATATAATGGGTTTCCATCACTACATTTAATCATGCTCATTAGACATTACTTATACATCAATGTTGACATCACTACATCAATGACAACACCATAGTAATATCATCTACCATAGATCCACCAATCTTCTCAATGACAAACCAATCTTCCAACATCTAGGAAATATCAAAAATCTAATGTTTGGGTATTTTTTACATCTTTGTAATTTGCATTTTTGGAGGCCTTCAAAGTAGATTTGGCCCTTGGATTATCTAGGTCCTTTAGGAAAATAAAACTAGATTACTTGGACTTGTTTCCAACATATCCAATAAGTTTGATTTTCACCCAACGAAGTATGAGTTATGACCCCACCAAGTTGGGGCAGCAAAGTTAAATATTTTCTTAGTTTTTATTTTAATATCATAACTAATTTTTCCCAATTTGGCCATCCATTTAAATTTTAAGGATATAAGTGTGGTGGATCTTTAGCTTCTAGGGGCAGCAATAGTTAGTAGTTTACTAAGTTTTTCAGTTTCCTTTACAAAATGTATATATGGGTTGAATTCAAACCATTGAAATAGAGTTGAAGGCATGTATGTCTTCCACATATTTTGTTGAATTGTATGATCTCTCTATTTTTTTGAAAGGGAGAGATAACTTTAAGAACTTGCAACCTACTATGTGTGAGCCCTCATATTCCCTAAAGAATGAAAAATAAAACCTATTACAATAAAAAATGAAGACAATTAGCTATAACAATAGGACACTAAGCAAGTGTGAAATGATGATGAAGGATAGGAATTGGTCCTCTCATTTGATGAGCTTCATTGTTTCATTGATAATGAGGAAGAGAGAATACCAATGTTGACATCAGAAAATTGAAGCAATAAGGAAATGTTGAAGATTATAATAATGTCTTTATCCATGAAGATGAATATGAGGATGAAAAAGGGACAAGACACAAAATTTTAGAATCCAATCTAGCTTGAAGGAGAAGCTTTTGTTCAAATGTTCTTTAAAGAACATGAGGGAAACTCTATGTTGGAGGATACAAATTTTGATGTGCATTAGGTTGTTGGTCAACTTAAGAAGGATATCATGCAAGAAAATATACACAAAGGGGAGAAACTTGATGTTTCTTTGAACCATCAATAAAATTGTCATGAGGTGAAGATGACCCCTATCATAGGAAATAATAAAGAAGAGATGTATGAAGACCTATTCTAGGATGGTCTAGAGGAATTTTGCTCAAACCTTGACCTCAAACCATCATCTCATAGGCTATCAAATATGTCGCATGAGCATGAGATGAAAGCCCCTATAATTCTAGATGAGCCATCAAAACCAATCCCTAATGGACAATAATAAATTAAAGATTCAAAATGTGAATATCATTTCATTTCTGGTTGCTTGGACTTGGCACTTTCAAGAGGATTCCCCATGAGACATATAGCTCAACTTAAGATCAAAAAGTCACCCCAATTCATGATTGCTTCTAAGGATGCAAATGAAAATAAAGGAGAAAAATAACTATTTTGTTCTCAATTTTTTTAAGGAATTTCAACAGCTTTGTTGAATTCAATTCAATTCTTCTTCTTTGGTTGGTTATCCATGAACATGAAAACATCCTAGGCTAATTAGAAAAGGGATATGTTTTTATAATCCAATCAATGGCTTTGTTTAAGTAATTTTTTTGTTGGTTAGTTTAGGTTAGGTTGGGATTTTTTTGTCATTTTCCTCCAAGTGTAGTATGCACATTATGTCTTCTATTGTGTCATTTTTGTTGTGACCAAAGGCTACCTTATTTCAGTTGTTGTTAGCCTTGTTACTATGTTTCCCAATGAATACTTAAATATTTTGTATCTCCATGTTTAACAAGAAAAAATCCCACAAAAGTCACCAAAATATTGACATTTCATGCCCACCTTATGGACCATCAATTATAACTGATCTAAGAGATCTTATCTAGGCCATATTGCATGAATTTATGCTTATGGTTGTTGCTTTCCTTGTTTGTACCTTAGTCATTTACTAAAAAAAAATCCCAAAATTGGCTAAGTGATTAGGTCTTCTAAGATTTTCATCTTACAAAGAAGCTAATTGGGTGTTCATATTCCAAATTTGAAGATGTTCTAAGAAAATTGGAGCAAGTTACACAAATGTAGAATTTTTAGCCCTGTCTAGATGTTGTGGAACTTAGAGTTCCATTCAAATCCTTATTGGATCCTCACAGTTCCTCACCACCACTTATTCCTTCTTCTTAGTGGCCTTGCAAAATTTCTTTTCCCATCCAAACTTTGAAGGGCACAAAATCTACTGAGAGGGGGGGGGAGTAAATCAGTAGATCTAATCAATTCAAAATTCTCAACTTCAACACAAAATATCAGATCATGCAACTTAAATCTTCACTACTACTAATCAAGCATTGAGCACACATTCACACAATTAAACATTAGATATATAGAAACCCAAGATGGGAAAACCCAAGGTGATAACAAATGCTTGGAACTACTATCCAAATCTAGCCTCACAAAGAAAAAATATATACAATATGAAGGAGGCACAAACCTACCGAGACACCAATCCCTTGATGTATTTGTAGACACCAACCTATTGGAGACACCAATCCCTAATACAATGAATTGAGGATCATCTCTACAAGTAGAACACTAGTTCTACCAGAATACACAAATAAAGCTTGTGGATCTGCAATACAACAAAACACACCTCATACATGTGCCATAGTTTCCTTAGAAACCCTTCTACTCTTCATATGATCTTTTGATGATACCACACAAACTAAGATGCAACCTTAAAGCATTCACCACTTTCTCTTCAATTTACACTTGCAACCAACTTTTCTTCACACCGGTGTAATTCTACCTCACTTTCATCACATTATGCATCCACACAACAAATAAATATATACATGGAATTGCATTTACACTCTTCCATGTAGGCTAGTGATCCACAAATAGCCAGGATGACATAAGGTGGACCTAAATTCAAATTACATGAAACATGTAACAATTTGATCCAAAATCAAATTTTGTTGTTGCAAAAAGAACATGATGTCGTGCACTACCACAAGAACCTTAACTAAGTGATATCTTAACTCCACATGCAAGATTTAAATTTCACACACTACTAGCCATTACCGTACAAGCAAGAAACACCAACTGGTTGACAGACATGCACAAAGAACCCTTTGTCACTTCAAACTTCCTATATGTTGAACATATCCAAAAACTCTAGAATATAATAAAAAAAGTGTAGGTATACTCTCCTATCAAACCATAGAGCCTACAACATCTTCGTAAGGGAGACGTGATAAACATTGAACTTGATAAATATTGGGCTAAAAAATTATGGTATAGTATATTCCAGACTGTTGATGTGGATGTTAGTCACACATAACACAGATAAAATTCACAAAGAAATTTACCTCTCTTGAAAGAAAATAAAGTTTTGAAACATAATTTAATAATCCCAAGGTTCCTTTAGTCAGGTCTTGATTGTGTAAGTTTTACTCACAGTTCATTGTGAAACTATTTTTACAAAGGGACTTATGCCCTAGATTTGTAAGAATGGTTAGATTTTGAGGATAATTGTTATTTTCACAAAATCAACCTTAATTTGTGTTTGTAGAAAATTTAACATATAATGCTCCACAATTTCATTAACACCAATGATTTACAAGAATATTTTCATGAATCCACACATTTTAGATCATTTTCAGGAAATATTTAACATCTACTCAAAAAAAGCATTAAAGATCCTAAGATTTTAAAGTTCTCCCAGCTATTATCCATGCATACACCATGAAATAAACTAAATCAAAGAAAACCACTCTATACTTCACCAGATTGCTTCACAATTAGGCATAAAATGATGCAAGAATTTAAAGAAACATGAGATCATTTTCCGCCGAACAGGTCAATATGCACCCAAATCTAGCACAACACATTGGCTTCTCCGATAGGAACAAACAATCAAATATGTAAGATTTCATATCAAGAAATAACTTTAAAATTGGATTTGATATTAGCAAACTTCAATGGAGCATACAAGTTTTTATATTGGAATAGTACAAAAAATAGGAAAAAGAAATAAAATTGGTAAGAGTTCCAATTTTAAGTCTTCATAATTCCACAAGTTCTAAACCTACATAAAATGAATAACATTCTACCTTTTATAGAACACAAGGCCTCATAAATTCAATTACAAAATCATCAATGGTCAAGATTCATCCTCTAAAATCAACAGTAGCAGATTAATCTCTTCACATGGGTGATTACAACAAGTAGTCCCATTAACAACTATTTGAATTACCTACAAAATGAACAACTGAACTTTATCAAATATCAAGTCATTTATAAACTTAATTGACATGTTTGTTTAACTTACAACTTTAGAATTAAGTTTAAAAATGCATTAATGTTTCCCAAACACCAAATAAGTTCAATTTCAAGTCGTATTCCCACGAAAAATGTGATTTATTCTCGCTTTCAACATTCATTTCCAGATTTTTCATTTTAGCGAATTTACTGAAATGATTTTTGGATTTAGTTCCTTGTCCTTTTATATTTCTAGATAATTTTGAGTTTTTAAATTTTGTTGAGAAACGAGGGAGATATCGATGTTTTAGTGAAACTACTTTTTCAAATTTTGAGTTTTTTGAAATTTTTGGGTTTTGACCTCCAATGTGAATTTTGGGTTTTTCAGGTGTTTTTGTGTTTTTAGTTGCAAAATGCACAATTTATTCCCTTAACCAACCCCCCTCGAGCCATAACTTTCTTAGTATTAAGTATTTTTTAAAATTTCAGAAAACAACCCATGTTATTTTTTAGTGCTCTTTCCACCCATGATGAAATATCAACTTTTCATAAATGTTGGGATTTCGAGCTTTCGAGTTTCAGGTGTGCGGGTGCAAATGCACAATTTCTTCCCGTGACACAAAAAAATCTTTTTGAGCCTAAACCCACTTATTTTTTCAGTATTTTCCAAAATTCCAAAAAATAACTCACATTTTTTTCAATGTTCTACCCATTCATGATGAAATTTCAACTATTGAAAATACCAAATTTTGGATTTTGAATTTATGAGAAAATTTCAAGTGTTTTGACCATTAAGGTAATTGAATTTTAGGTTTTGGTGGACTTGCATAAACCATTGAGACTGCAAGTCACTCAAGACCAAAGCCAAAAAAGAGGGGGTTCTTATTTTTCCAAAAACGAAATGGGGTGTGTTGTGAGACTACACAACATAGACCACCATTGCCATAGTGAATAGATACATGCATGATATTACCACCATACATAAATCACACCAACTTTTGGAAGGCAGTCACTCCTTAATAAAACTAATAATGCATGTTTCTTGATTTAGTGATATGATTAATCTAACAATAAAATTACCGACACATAATGGTAGGAAACCATATCATATAACCAAAAATATAACATATATTTCTGAAAATCTTTGTAACTCAAAATGATAAGTCATGGGGAATATAATGATAGTCCAAGTACTGCTTGACTTAATGACAACCTTTGACATTAATCCTCTTCATCAACGACAACCTTTGACATAAATGTTAACTTTTGTTCAACAATCCCCCCCTTTGTCATTGATGGAAAAGAACAAAATGCTGGACCACCCATAAAACCAACCAGTCACACATGAACACATTTCTCCCCCTTGGAAGATGTAGCATTTTGAGTTTACCTTCTCCCCCTTTCACATCAATGGAAAATGTCAACACTCCAAAACTCTCCCCCTTTTTGCATTTCTGGAACTTTACATAATCTGAAAACCTATTTCTTGGATAAACTCCCTCTGACTCCATGCATCACTACTTCTAAAAACATTCTACAATACCCCCCAGTCTTCTTGCGGCAGGGAGACTAAGCTCCCCCCCACCTTGTGCTTCCTCTTGATTTAACAAAAGGGAGCAATAACTCCTAGCTTAAATGTATCCTTAGGAAGTAGTTTTGTAAAAATGTCTACCACTTGTTCCTTTGTCTTAACATACTTGAACTTCACCTCCTTCTCTACAAATTTCTCACTTAGAAAATGATACTTGATTGCAATGTGTTTTGTCCTTGAATTCATTACAGGATTCTTTGAGATGTTTATGGCACTAGTGTTATTGTAGAGGAGGGTGACCAACCACACCAAGGCTCTAGGTCATGAAGAGTCGAGAGTGGAATTCTTCCCTAATCTACCTCAACCGCGTAGGTATTTTAGCTCAAGGATAGAGAATGAAGAGCACTCACAGGTGCTTCTGTCACTCTACTAGCCCAGGAGTTTGAATGGAGCTAAATGAGTCAACTTTTGGAACTTGAACCATACTTCAGATAGCTCTTTGCCCGAGGTCAACAATGTGGGTTAGGGATGACAAAATGGCACGTTGGCGTCTCTCTGGGGCACTGGCATCTGTACGGATAGAAAGTACAAAAGTATAGTACAAGGTGTAAAAACAACTAACAGTCAAGCAAATAGAGTTTAAAGTACTAAACAAAATGGTAAATGACAAAATGAACAAAATAACTAGAAAGATGATAAAGGAGATGACAAAAGCAAAGGTGATGAAGATCAACTCACGAAGAGTCCATCTTGCTAGCAAGCTCCACACAAACACGTACCTACACACAACCAAGAGAGGAAAAATGTTGGGACTGTATAGGGGTTTGCCGCAGTCAAACCCCTGCTTTGGTGTTTCCACCTCCATAGACAGCCAAAAAATCCACGAGATAGAAAATGTGATAAAGAAAGTAGTAGAAAAGCTATTGAGCAATAACAATAACACTATGCTACGTAAATGAAGTGACAATGCTATGGAAATGAAGAAATGAAACAATATCATCTTCTCAATCAAGGTTCCCACAAACACATAGAGGAGGATGCATGCTTTGTAAGGTCTATGCTGCCACAATAAGGAAGAAGAAGTCCAACAAGACACCAAGTCACAACTCCAATGGTGGAAAAAGTGCAACATGAAGTAGAGAAGATGCGTAGAAGCTCAAGAATTGTGAGGAAAGATTGAATTAGTTTGTAGAGGATGGCATGAATTGCTAAAGAGATGAGGTGAAAGTGAGAGATATGCATTTGAAGGGGATTTCAGAGGGAAAGAGATGTTCTCAGGTTGGCAAGAAGGCATAGAGGCGTCACGCTTCGTCAACAATGGAAAACGTAACGTCTCTATGGATTCTAGAGGCAAGAATCTGCCAAGGATGGTAGTGTGCTACGTAAACATCCACGTGTCGCACGTATGTCCTTGACATAAATTCCCCCAACGACACAAAAGACAAGCACCAAGTGGATGCATTGCAGATAGGTGATGTGGAATTTCTTAGTCAGACTTGATTTTCCTAAAGTAGAGGGTGTAAAAGGGGAATTTGCAAGAAGGGTGCAAATTCACTCCTATACATTTTTCCCCCACTTTAGCGAGCATGAGTGTCAATGAATGTTAAGTAAAGTAGATTGAAAGGGTTTAGAAATGTATACCTAAATCGTCAAGGAAGTAGACTGCAATATGGTGAGCTTGAAAGCACAGGGCAGGTAAATAACTCCACAAGTACTCTCTCCTGAGGAGGTTCAAAAAAAGTACACCAAAGGTTTGCAAACCAATGATGGATGAATCTCGCAGGATGCAAGCACTTCACAGGTCCTCAAACCTGCAAAGAAGGCACCCTCAAATACTCTCTCCTGAGGAAATCCCAATGCCAAGGGACTCTGCAGATTTGGACTGGAAAACAACTTCACAGGCACACTTGCAAAGCAACATGTTAATTTGAAGATAAAACATGCTAGAAAAAAAAATCCATGCAAGCAAGCAAACAGACAGTCACAGAAATAGTTGAAAATTCAAGAGAGAATCTTTCAAAGGGTTCCCTCAAGAACCCTTCAAAAGAAAAGGGGTCCACTCAAGGGACGCTTAGTTTGAAAGTGAGAATTTTTCACAAATCAATTCAACATCGAGGAATACTTTTGAAATATATTCACTTTATCAAGGAATTCAAAAGGAAGAAGGTCCCCTTGCAAGGGGAAGGTCAAAATTCACCAGTAGGAGAAGGTTCTCCCTTCTCAGAGGAAGGATTTTCAAATTCTTTCTTTACCAACCCATGATGAAGGAAAAATATTCTGCTAGGGGTCCTTGTTGAGGAACACAATTTTTGAAAAAAAGTTTTGAAAGGATCTTCGAGAAAAGATTCATTGGCCACTGAATGCATTTTCTGAAAATCAAAAGGAACATGATACTTGATAGGCCCCCCTTAGGATGGTGAGTGCTAAATGCAGAGGCACACGACATCCTAAGGAGAGAAAAGCAAGAATGTTAAAGTGTTGTGGCCCACAGAACATAGTGAGATGTAACTGTGGTAATGTTGTCACACACACAAGGGACAACACATGAGCACCACAACATCACGAAATAAGCATGAAAGATAAGAGAGCAAAAATATGAGAAGAGAAACAATAACATTACAAACAAGAGGCATAGGGGTGATCTAATATTTCAGGGTTAGAGCTGCTCATAAATATAGATAAATAAATATAATAATATATAAATGAACTGTCATCAACCCCCTACTATATTAGATCATATGAATAATGCATGAGAACACAAAATTAAAATAAAAAATTAGGTCAACATGGAAGGGAAGCCTAAATTCCCCCAACACTTTTCAGCGTCTCTAATTGTCAAAAATCAATACACAACAGTGGAAGAATGATGTAACAAATAGTTTTACGACACAAAAACACTCCTATATCCAATCACCTACGAGGGTGACAAGGGTCATCTAGGAACACATAACGCAAGCACGTGGGAACACAAACACACACACAATCTATTCTACAAATAAAGAAGAGGTGCCCCCTAGTCCTCATCAACCAAGATGTCGTCATTCTCCCAGTCTAGATCATCATAAGAGGAAGGTGGTCATGTGTTAACTCAATGGGCGAGGGAGGTGGCACTCGAGATTCACTACTAGACTCACCGAGAGACTCAGGAGCAGTGACAAACTCCGAGGACACTGGGACTTTTTTTGTCACCAGGACGATACACACTAATTCAAAACCACCCTCCAAAGAAGGTGAACCTCTCTTTCAACCCCCCTTTGCTAGCTAGGTCATCCTCCATCTTTCTCTTCATTAAAGGATGTGAGATCCCCATGGATGAAGAAAAAGGTGTAAAGGAAAAGGAGAAAACCGCGACGGACACCACTAAGGTATTCAACATGTCCATGGGCTTTGAGAATGGTAGGATGTATGAGAGTGACATCAGAAGGTGTGGCTCAACTGAAGGAGCGATAAACACTTACACCCTCTTTGGGTAAGGATCGCTTATGCTCATAGTGGGAGTCAGAAGCAAGACCAAGGCTAAAGGAACTAAAGCAAAGGGGAGGGGAGAGGAGGATATAGTAGAAAGTGTCGGAGCATAAGCTGTTGACTTCCCTTCCTTCCTCTACAAGGTAGCCTGCTCGGTAGCCAGAGCCTTTCTTCAATGCTTGCACTCACGCTTAAGATGGTTCCTACAACTCCAAGAGCTAGAGGCCAAAAGTTGAGTTAGAATGGAAGACTCCTGCTCAACCATTAGAGTTTCCATCATGTTTGTTTCCCATGGAGGGAGAGACTCTTGAATGGGAATAGGAGGGAGAGGTTGAGAGGACGAAGGAATGACAATAGGGGGAGCAGACTCTAATGCCTCAATGGCAGGCCTCTTCCCATTTACTGTCTTAGTGGAAGGAGCAGTAGGAGGATGAAAAGGTTGAGACATAGGAATCCCCATAGGGACCCTTCCCCTTATCATATCGAATGAGCTGAGGAATCGTGGGTAAGACAAGCAATTCAAATGTCGGATGCTTGGGCTTTCACCAAGCGGGCACCATCAATTTCTTTAGCAAACGCCTAGGAGTAGACGACGATGGTGCCATAGCAGGGCAAGAGGAAGTGATAGGTGGGACAACAAAACAAGAAGAAGAAGGGCCTTGGGCATGCTTCTCTTCCTCCATTCTTCGAGACAAGGTGACCTCGTTGTCTTTTTTAGGAAATCCCTATGCGAGATGTCATAGGGAGAAGGAGGGTATCTCACCTTCGGCATTATTCCCCCATTCTTGTACTTCACATAGGTTCGGTACAAGAGGTCCATCCTAGGGGGAAGCAGACCAATGGGCGTAGGCCAAAAGTGATCCAGTGAGTAACCCTCACACGCAATCGGTAGTTTATAGCCAGTGTCGTGGACTACATGCACTGTACCCTCATGGAGGAACTTCAAAAACTTATGAACCATTGAGGGAACTACATTCATAGTGACCAACCAGGAGATACCTAGTTTCACCTTGAAGAGCTTAGACCTCAGGATTATGCCAAAGAAGTTTGTTTACGGATTTAGGTCCAACCAAGACTGACAAGGTGATGTAGCCAATGGGAGGTATGGAAAGCCCATCATGTGTATGGATGTACTCCTGGATTTTTCATACCCATCTCTGTGTAAGAATTTAATCAACATAATCTCCTTAGTGATGACATTCACCTGACACATAGGGTCAACAAGAACACCCATTACGGTGTTTCCATTGATTTGTGCGGGGATGTATAAGGGAGATGGTTCTCTATTGTAATTCATCAACAAGTCCTACCAGGTGAAAGTTATGGTAGGGGATTCACTCGTAGGTTGCAAAAATGGGATGAGAAGATGTCGAAAGGAGGCCATTTCTTCGTACACCAAATAAAATTTTCACAAATCCCCAAAGGGTTTTGCAACTAGACAATGACCCAACTAAGGTTTTATTCTACGATACTTAAGGAACCTTCCAACTACACCACTAGGGGTCATAGGTTGGGTTGCAAGGCTAGACGCCTTGCAACACTCACACCCACAACACTCCTAGGATATGAGGAAAGGGTCTTTCAACACTGCTAAATGGAACCAAAATGGTTCATATCAGGTTCACCAAAATGTAGAGGGGGACCAACCACACTAAGTCTCCAGGTCACAGAGAGTCAAGAGTGGAATGATTCCCTAATCTACCTCAACCGTGCAAGTGTTTTAGCTCAAGGATAGAGAATGGAGAGCACTCTCAGGTGCTTCTATCACTCTACTAGCCTAAGAGTTTGAATGGAGCTAAACGAGTTAGCTTTTGGAAACCAAACCGTAACTCAGACAACTCTCTACCTGAGGAAAACAACGTGGGTTAGGGATGACAACACAACACACTGGCATCTCTTTGGGGTGCTAGCGTCTGTACGGCCAAAAAGTACAAAAGTATAGTACAAGGAGAAAAAACCAACTAACGGTCTAGCAAATAGAGTTTAAAGTACCAAACAAAATGGTAAATGACAGAATGAATGAAATAAATAGAAATATGATAAAGGAGATGACAAAAGCAAAGGTGATGAAGATCAACTCATGAAGAGTTTAGCTTGCCAACAAGCTCCACACTAACACGTACCTACACATAACCAAGAGAGGAAAAATGTTGGGGCTATATAGGGGTTTGTTGTAGTCAAACCCCTGCTTTGGTGTTTCCACCTCCACAGACAACCTAAAAATCCACGAGATAGAAAATGTGATAAGAAAGTAGTAGAAAAGATACCGAACAATAACAATAACACTATGCTACATAAATCAAGTGGCAATGCTATGGAAATGGAGAAATAAAACAATATCACCTTGTAAATCAAGGTGCCATCAAGCACATAGAGGAGAATGCAAGCTTAGTAATGTCTACGCTATCACAACAACAAAGAAACAATCTCGTAGGATACCAATTCACAACTCCAATGGTGGAAAAAGTGCAACATGAAGTAGAGAAGATGTGTAGAAGCTCAAGAATTGTGAGGCAAGATCGAATTAGTGTGTAAAGGATGGCATGAATTGCTAAAGAGATGAGGTGAAAGTGAAATATATTCATTTGAAGGGGATTCAGGAGGGAAAGAGCCATTCTCGGGTCAGTAGGAAGGCACAAAGGTGTCACGCTTCGTTGCAAATGGAGAACTTAATGTCTCTGTAGATTCCAAAGGCAGGAATTTGTCAGGGACAACATCACACCATGCAGAAATTTGCACGTTGCACACGTGTCCTTGACAAAAATTCCCCCACCAACACAAAAGACAAGCACCAAGTGGATGTATTGCAGATAGGTGATGTGGAATTTCTTATTCGGACTTGATTTTCCTAAAGTAGAGGGTGTAAAAGGGAAATTTACGAGAGGGGTGCAAATTCGCTCCTATACAGTTATCACAAAGAATAGAAATATGTTCGTCAAAACTCAATCTTCATCTCCTTCAAATTCTATTTCATCCAAAACACTTGAGTGTAACATGAGGCTGCAACAATGCATTTTGCTTCTCTTATAGATAAAGAAACTGAGTCCTAGTTTTTGCTCAACCACGACTACAAACTATCACCAAGAAATAATGCTCCACCACTTGTGCTCTTATGGTTAGTTGGTTGATAGTTTTTTCCTTTAAATGATTAAGTAAGATTGACTCCATTCTACCCAAAGAAGAACTAATCGATCACGAATAGTTGGAGAGATCACCATTGCATTGGTGATCTTGCTTTGAATTTTAGTTGAGGTACAACTCCCTCTTCTAATATAATTTGTGATTTTTTATTGATTTTATGAAATATGGGGTATGATTTTGAATAAAAAGCAAAAAATTCAGGCTAACATCTATCCGTAGCCATGAAATAGATGTGACTGAAATTGATTTAAAATGATTAACTAAGCTGGAAATTAAATTCAAAAACTATCAATAGTAAGCTGACTTGACTCACTGTAATTTCAACATTCACTCAAGATACATGAACAAAACACCAAAGAATAACACATCCTCATAGAGAAGGACTATCCATAACACCTATCAAAGCTCACAAAATTTTTCATAAGCATTAAGTATTTCATTCAAAATTCACTACTCATAGACAATAAACATCTACAATAAATAATCAAAACTGCAAAATTGATCCTTCAATCAAGATCGATTCTCTCTTGTGCATCATAGTGTAAGGAGGATCAAAATTTTAGACCCTTACAATGTCCAAATAAAACATATTTAAATCTTTACATCATAATAGTCAATATTTTCTCGAAAACGTATTCTTGGAAGAGTGATAACCGTCATCCAGACAAATAAGCAATTTGTGGGAGGCCAACCGATTTCTGTCTGATCATGACACATGGTCATTAATGACTATTTTTAAGAGAGGTTATGATGGCATCACAATTTTTGATTGACAAGATAAGGGAAAGAATTGATGATTTTTTTTTGTAGGCCCCATGGCAACACTCATGTGAACAGTCTGCAATTCTCACTTCTGGAAGTCAGTAATATGCCACCTAGGATTGTTTTCATGTAAATATTTAAATGTAGGAGATTTCTTTGATGTCAAAACACACTCTATTGAATTACCATCACATCACTTCGTTAAGCTCACTAAGTCTAAAGAAATTTAAGTGTCCTTTCTTGCATTAATTACCCCCAAGTGGACTCCGTTATCTTACCCTTCCCATTCTATATTTATTAGCCATAGTTCTTATTTTGTGTAATGATCATTACAGTCTCAAACATGTTGAGTTCTTCAAGTGATGTCATCTCTGAGATCATGAGTGATTTCCTCACCATTGAGGGTGTGGAATGTAGCGTTGTGCGAAAGTTGGTTGCAGACCAACTCAGGGAAGTCTTCTTCATCCACAACAATGTGGATGAGGGGGTCATCCAAAAGATAATTGGTGAACAATTCTTGTCCCAGGTGCATGTACACAACTCTGGTTTGTTGGTACGTTTCATTTACAATATCAATCGCACCTCTGTGAGATTTGAATGGGGAATATGTGTTGTCGAGTGTTTGATGAGGCCAATGTACCTTCCATGTGTTGAAGATGCCCATGAAGGTTTGTCTGTGCATCCGCATGTGGGCTTGGTGGGCCACACAATCTACATCACTACTATGCTGAGGAACGTACGAGCTAGACAAGCAATTTCCCTACTCCATGTTGGGCTGGAATGCAATATGATGGATACGTTTTCCCATTACAATGAGTTTAATGAAAATCTCTATTCACCTGCACAAATTGAATGTATGTAGGAAGTGATAGAGGGCATTAGGATCCTCATTTTTACCCTATGTACATAATACCCCTTATGCTAGAAACCTCCTTTTTTGTGATATAATACAATATATATATATATATCTTTTTAGCTTTCAAATTTGTATTTTGTGATGTGAATGTTCTTAAAATTTCTCAACTTTATCTCCACGTTTTCATTTTTTCTGCAATACACTCTTTCATTTCCATGTTTGCAATATATCTCATTAGCTATGCATTTTGAATGTTATTCTTTTTCTGCAATAAGTTCACTTTTGATAGCGTTATTTTCTTATGTAAATGAATTCCTAGAATGATAACATATATCAGCTCAAATGCACAAATGTTAGATTCAAAACAAATTTTTCAAAATATCTTTGGAGTCCACCCTAGTTTTGAAACTGAGTTCATCACCTGCTATTCCAAATCAACCCTAAAAATGATTTTAGGTTTCTCCTTTAGTGAACTCCTCCAAAAAGAAGCTTTTTAGGAAATATGTTCAACTTTCAAAAGAATCTACTATGGTAATAATTAAGTTTTGGAAACCCTATTGAGAACCAACAATGGTTTCAAAACTACCCAAAGTTTTGTCGAACCCCTTTATCATTTCTTCTTTTCCACATTTGGTAAACTTAGCGGATATGAAAACCCTTTGGCGACCCGACACCTACTCACAACTTCTAAAAATATTGACACAAAGTAGATTTTAAGTTGGACTTCAAGGACATCAAGTGAGGGAGAGGTTTGAAAACTTGAGTAGTGCTCGACGTAGGTTTACAAACTAGAACGAAAAGGAAACAAAAAGACAATTTGATCTACTTCAAATATAGGACACAATTTTTTTTGTAAGGGTGCTCGAAAATAGCAACAACAACTGGCTTTGACTTGAGACAAGGACTATGAAGGACAAATACATGAAACTAGATCCATAGTTTTGAAGATTAGTTTCTTATCCATTGGGAAACATAGAAAAGACCATAAAATGAAAGGATCAAAGCACACCAAAAATGGGACCAACCCCAAAAGAAAAAACACAAACCAAAAGGGATATGTATAAGGTAGGGGACTCCTACCAATCAACGAGATCCAAAATTAATCATAGAAAGTTAGTGATAGTGTAATGCCCCTCCCAAAAATTAAACTAATTCTTTGGGGAATCCCAATCTATTTTATGACAAATTAAATGTTTTGTTAAGCACTCTTATCACTTATCAAGTTAGAATGATCAACTGCATAAGTGGGGGAATTTCCTTCACTTGAAATTTTGTGACTCAACCCATAAATGAGACTTCTACTAGGTGACGTTTCAACTCTCGAATGATCAAAATGTTTCATCAAAAGAAAGTCATCCTCTATCCTTATGGATTCAATATTTGCAACTTCAAATTAAACCACCCTTCTCCATCTCAAATGAAATTGTACTTCAAGGTGCAGAGAAGACATGAAGGAAATCACCAAATTGAATTGAGTGGGCACATTGGGATGAGGAATCTATCTCAAGATTCTAGTGAACCTATCAATGAAATCCCTTATGCTTTCACTTTCTTCCTTCCGAATGCTAAAAAGGGACCTTAATAGAGCAGCTATATCAATAACTATTTTGAATCTTTCAATAAACTTACTCCTCAGAATATCCCAATTATCTAACCACAAAAACCAATCTACTGCTTTACCAACGAAAGACTCTACAAAAAATTGAACAACCAAAATTTCCTCCATAACTCTAGGGATTACAAAAGCAACTGTAAAATCCTGTATATGATCCTCAAGATCTTTCCTTTCTTCCCCAACGAATTTTGGAAAATGTTCCCTGGATCCAACAGGAAGAGGTAAAAATTTGGGTAACACTAGTGGTCCAAAATGGGTCATCCATGGAAATAATGAAGTAAAAACTATTTAAGGAGGATTGTGTAAACAAAGAGAACTTTGTAAATCAGAGTCGCCAACCTCCATTCAAGGAGAGATAATTCCATTTCTACTTGAAATTTTTTGTTTAAATCAATTCCTTGTTGGTAGGTTTTGAACTAGAGGAGGATTTCGACCATGATTGGGGTGAAGTTAAGGGTGTTGGTACCAAACAATTTCCAACCTCAGAACTCTTTCCACTATTCTCCACACCGATCATCATGCTCTTTCTTCCTCTTCTTCAAGAACAAATTTTTCTCTTATATAATCAGGAGAACTTATTTTATACCTCTACGCAAGAGTATTCAATCATGAGATGATGTCTTCTTGTTCAACTGTAACCCAATCTAAATATGGCTGCAAGAATGGAAAATATTCTCATGTGGTAACACCATCTTTAATCATGATAAGGGAACCTTTTAAAAAAATCTACACACTTCCCCAATAGAGTTTCCAAAAATCTGTTGGTTGACAAATTTGTCCTTTAAATGATTAACTTAGATTGACTCCATTCTGCCCAAAAGAAGAACTAATCGATCACCAACAGTTGGAGAGATCACCATTGCATTGGTGATCTTTCTCTGAATTTTATTTGAGGTACAATTCTCTCTTCTGATATAATTTTTGTTTTTTTATTGATTTTATGAAATTTGGGGTATGATTTTGACCGAAAAGAAGAAAAGGTAGATTAACATTTATCCATATCCATGAAATAGATGTGATTGAAATTGATTTAAAATGATTAACTAAGCTAGAAAGTAAATTGAAAAACTATCAATATCATGAATCATAGATCAAACTATCAATAGTAAGCTGACTCGACTCACTGCAATTTCAAAATTCACTGACGATATATGAACAAAACACCAAAGAATATCGCATCCTCATAGGGAAGGAATATCCATAACACCTATCAAAGCTCTTATAATTTTTTATAAGCATTAAGTATTTCATTTAAAATTCACTGCTCATAGATAATAAACATCTACAACAAATAATCAAAACTACAAAACTGATCCTTCAATTAAGATCAATTCTCTCTCGTGCATCACAATGCAAGGGGGATCAAAATTTTGGACCCTTGCAATTTCCAACTAAAACATATTTAAATATTTACTTCATAATGGTCAATATTTTCTCATAAACGAATTCTTGGAAGAGTGATAACCGTCATCCGGTCGAATAAGCAATTTGCGGAGGCCAACCAATTTCTGTCTGATCATGACACATGGTCATTAATGACTATTTTTAAGAGAGGTTATGATGGTGTCATAATTTACAATTGAAAAGATGAGGGAATGAATCAACGCTCTCTATTTGTAGTCCTTGTGGAAACACTCATGCGAATAGTCCACAACTTCTGACTTTTGGAAGTTAGTAATATGCCACCTAGGATTGTTTTTGTGCAAATATTTTAAATGTAGGAGATTTATTTGATGCCAAAACTCACCCTAATAAATTACCATCACATCACTCTGTTAAGCTCATTAAGTATGAGGTAATCTGAGTGTCCTTTCTTGCATTAATTTCCTCCAAGTGGACTCTGCGTACTCTTCCCATTGTATAAATTAGCCACAACGCTTCTTATTTTCTGTAATGATCATTACAGTCTCATATATGTCGAGTTCTTCAAGTGATTTCATCTCTAAGATTAGGAATGATTTCCTCACCATTGAGGGTGTGGAATGTAGCACTGTACGGAGGTTGGTTGTAGACCAAATCAGGGAAGTTTTCTTCATCCAAATTGATGTGGAGGGGGCCAACTGAAAGATAATTGGAAAACACTTCCTGTCCTAGGTGCATGTGCACAACTTTGGTTTGTTGGAATGTTTCATTTGCAATATCATTTGCACCTTCGAGAGATTTGAATGTGGAATCCATGCTACTAAGCATCTAGTGAGGCCAGTGTACCTGCCATGTGTTGAGGACGTCTTGGGTGGTTTGTTTGTGCATTGACATGTGGGCTTGGTCGGAAATGCAATCTACATCACTACTGTGCTAAGGAATGAATGAGCTAGGCAAGTAGTTTCCCTACTCCATACTAGACTAGAACATAATATGGAGACTTTTTCCCATTAGACTGAGTTTAACAAAAATCCCTTTTTACCTATGTAGATTGAATGTCTAGAGGAAATGATAGAGAGCATTAGGATCCTCATTTTTACCCTCTGTGCCTGAGACCCCTTGTGCTAGAAACCTCCTTTTTTGTGATGTAATACAATGTATATATATATATATGTATGTATGTATGTATGTATATATATGTGTATGTATATATATGTATATATATGTATATATGTATATATATACACACATATATATACATATATAGATATATACATACACACATACACACACACACACATATATATATACACATACATACATACATACATACATACATACATACATACATATATATATATGGGTGATCCACAATCGGTTTACTTTTGGCCAAATTGACATTGAGCTGATTTTTCTAACTAAATCTTTCACTTTCGGGCACCTATAGCGGCTAAACCATGATGAATTTGAAGATGATGAAAACTAGTGATTTGTGACATTTTTTCTATAGATTTATAAATATATTTTTTCAAAGTTTTTGAATCAGAATTTTTCATCTCCTTGAAAATTAGTTTTTTTAAGAAACACCATTTTTAGGAGTGCACTCATTACAAATAACTTTTATTCCATGAAGGATAAAATTCTAAATTTTCAAATTTAGATTTGTAACTCTGATATCTAGTGCTTTCATTTGGTTTCATAGTGTTTTATTGAATATTTTTCCTTAATAAAGTTTTGAAGTGAAACCAATTACAATTCAAACATAGGACCGATACAACATAATTTTTTTGTATGTATGAAATTCATTTTTTTTGGATCAAGGAATTCAATATCTAGTGCACTAATATTTTTTTTTTTTTGATAATATGCTATTTTTCCACATGTGTGAACAAAGAGCTTGATTTTCGATGAAAACCTATGTTTAATCAAACTAAAAATAAATACATAATAAAACAAAACATATTAAAATTATATTTGTTGGATACTCATTCAAGGACTACCATCATCTAGTTGGGTCTGTGAAGTCTTTCCATTTTTACCTCAAATCGAGCTTTGAAAGGAAAATTTTTGGAGATTTTTGTGAGGGGAGAAGGGGAAAAAGGGGTTTGAGTAATCCTTTCCACAAAAATTTTCTTTTGTTTTTTTCCTGGGAAATGTGGGATCCAACATTTAATGGGTTCGCTCGAAGGGGGGTTCTAGTGAACCCCCTTTTGGTTCACTCAAACCAAATGTTCATCTGAATCCCTAAAAACCAATTTTTTCCATGGGGGCATTTTTTTGCAATTTTCCTTCCTCATTGGAATTGTAAACCAGTTTTGTGGGTTTACCCATATATATACATACATACATATATATATATATATATATATATATATATATATATATATATACATATATATATATACATATATATATATACATATATATACATATATATATATACATATATATACATATATATATACATATATATACATATATATATATATATACATATATATATACATATATATATATATATACAATATCTTTTTGGATTTCAATTTTGTATTTTGTGATGTGAATTTTCTCAAAAGTTCTCAGCTTTATCTCTATGTTTTCATTTTTTCTACAATACACTCTTTTATTTCCATGTCTACAATATATCTTATTAGCTATGCATTTTGAATGTTATCATTTTTCTGCAATAAGTTAGCTTCTGATAGCATTATTTTTTTCGGTGAATGAATTCTTGGAATAATAACATATATCAGCTCAAATGCACAAATGTTGGATTCAGAACAAAGTTTTCAAAATGTCTTCGGAGTCTGCCCTAGTTTTGAAATTGAGTTCATCGCCCACTACTCCAAATCAACCCTCAAAATGATTTTAGGTTTCTCTTTTAGTGAACTCCAAAAAGAATGTTTTTAGGAAAGATGATCAAATTTCAAAAGAATTTACTGTAGGAATAATTAAATTTTGCAAACCCTATCGGGAATAAACAACTGTTTCAAAACTACCCAAAGTTCCACCAAACCCCTTCATCATTTCTTCTTTTCCATCTTTGGTAAACTTAGTGGATATGAAAACCCTTTGATGACTCGATACCTACTCACATCTTCCAAAAATATTGACACAAAGTAGATTTTAAGTTGGAATTCAAGGACGTCGGGTGAGGGAGAGATTTGAAAACTTGAGCGACGCCTGATGTAGGTTTACAAACTAGAATGAAAAGGTGACAAAAAGACAGTTTGATCCACTTCAAAGATAGGTCATAATTTTTTGTAAGGGTGACTGAAAAATAGTGGCAACACACTCATCTATGCTTCCTACCCAATCTACATCTATATATGCAGTTTGAGTGAAATTTTCACTCTTTGGATACCATAGTCCAAAATCCATTGTAGCTTTCAAATATCTGAACATCCTCTTTACTACTTTGACATGAGTTCCCTTAGGTTCTATCTAGAATCTATCTACCATTCCAATTGCATGCATTATATCAGGTCTAGATACTATTACATATCACAAACTACCAATCATAGATCTGTACAATGTTTGGTTTTCCAAAGTAGATTTATCATCTTTACTCATCTTGCATATTATAACCATAGGTGTATCCACCAGTTTGTATTCTTCCATACTAAATTTACTTAGCATCTCCTTTATATATATTTTTTTGGGAAATGAATATCCCTTTGTTTGATTCTGTATTCTGCAACCCAAGAAAGAAGGATAATTCACCTAGCATAAACATTTCAAAATAATTCTACATCGCCTTTTGAAACATCTTGCACATGTCATCATTTCTATCACCAAAAATGATATTATCTACATAGACCACAAATATCAACAATTGATCACCTTTTGTTTTTATGTATAGATTGTTGTCTACACTTTCTAGATTCAGAACCCTTTTTGATGCAAGTATCCATCCAACATTGAATACCAAGCTCTGGGGGATTGTTTAAGTCCATAAAGGGCTCAAAATCTATGCCTTCAATCTAAGCATATCATTTACACACACATCTAGCCTTATTTCGGATCACTTTACCTTCTTCATTTAGTTTGTTTCTAAAAACCCACTTGGTTCCAATTACATTCTTGCCTTTAGGTCTTCGGACTAGTTCCCAAGTTTTATTCTTCTTGATTTGATTAAGCTCTTTCTCCATAAAATTTATGCAACCTTTCTCTTTTCTTTCTTCTTTATAATACTTTTGTTTTATCTTTGATAGTAATGCAAAGTTTACTTGCTCATTTACCCTCTCAAGTTTCTTTTGGGTCTGAACACCACTATTTTATCTCCTATAATTTAGTCTTCAGAGTGATTCTTCTGAACATATTTTTTTGAAGTTTTTGTAACATCTTTTGAATCTTCATCACTATTGTGGATTGGTTCTTCACCATCTTCTACTTTTGGAGTACCAATAGACTGAATTGTTTCATCAATTCTCACATTTGCACTTTCCACAATCTTCTTCAGCCTTTTGATATAACATCTATATGCTTTACTAGTCATGGAGTAACCAAGAAAAATGCCTTCATGAGATTTGGAATCAAACTTACCCAAATTTTATTCATCCCTTTTGATGTAGCATTTGCTTCCAAATATCTTGAGATGTTTGACTAAAGTCGATCTTCCTCTCCATAACTCATATGGTGTTTTATCAATCTTTCATCTGATTTGAGCTCTATTCAAAATATATACTATAGTTTGAATTTCTTCTCTCTAGTACATATCCAGTAGATTTTCTTGACTCAACATTATTATTGCCATCTCCTATACAGTTCAATTCTTCCTTTCTACAACCCCATTTTTTTGTAGAGTCCTAGGAGCATAAAATTGCCTCTGGATCCCATGCTCTTCATAGAATTTTTCATACTTGTTAGAAGTGAATCCTCCACTTCTGTTTGATTGCAAAACCTTGATTATTCTTCCAGTTTCATTTTCTACTAATGCCTTAAATGCCTTAAACTGCTAAAATGCTTTTGACTTCTCTTTTAAAAAGTAATCCAAGTCATTCTAGTGTAATCATCTATGAGCATCATGAAATACCTGTCTCCTTTTAGAATATTTTTCCTCATAGGTCTTCATAGATATGTATGGATAAAATCCAATGGTTTTTATGTAGAATATTCCTTAGCAGGAAATCTGCTTCTTAACTATTTTCCTTCATGACATGTTTTGTAGCTTATATATTGTGTCTTCTTAATATTTAGCATATCTCAGACTATTCCTCCAGAGATAATCTTTACAATGTCATCAAAATTAATATGACCCAACCTTCTATACCAAAGTCTACTTTCTTCTTTCTACATAGTAAGACAATTTTGTCCATTCAACTCACTAAGGTGATATATGTCACTGTTTGTCCTACTTCCTTCCATAATTAGTTCTTTGGTACTTGATTTCTTGATTTCACAACCTTTAGCACTAAAGGGTAGCCTATAACCTTCATTACACATCTGAATTATACTTAACAAATTATGTTTTAGTCCTTCAACATACAAAACATCATGTGTCTTTGTCCTACCACCATCAAGACTTAAAGTACCCTTACCAATAATTTTGGCAATAGAAATATTTCCAAGAGTTATAAAGCCTCCTTCAAATTTCTTGAAATTCATGAACTTACTTTTATCTCCAATCATGTGGCTTGAGCATCCACTATCTATGCTCCATAGATTCTTCTCTTTCTGAGCATGCATTGCAGTTTTAGAAATCATTGATTTCTTTAACCTTTTCTCTTTCAGAACCTTCTTCTAGATTTTATCTAATTCATGACTTCTACATTCTGATCTCAGTAGAGGGGAGCTCACAAATTTTTTTATGCAATTCCTAACAATGTGTCCAAAATTGTTGCATTTGTAGCAAATGATATTAAAATTGAATATAGGTACAAATGCATTATTATTGGAAATTTTGCTTTTTCTTACTGAAGCTTTTCTATAGTCCACAACCTTTTGACAAAAAATAGTGTATTTAAAATAGTAATTGAATAAGTAATAATTGAACCTAGTGTTGTATCCCCGTCTTCCAGATATTATTCTCTTCTTTTGTGTTGGAAATAGGATGCCATTTAATTGCAATCCTAAACATTATTTATTTCATGTATCTCCTAAGTCCTTGGAATGTGTTCATAAACAATAGGATTAGGAAGAGATTAATATTTAATGAAATAATCATGTTAATTGACATTTGTAATTAATTCTAAATGTTAGGAGCAGGGTGTCCATTATGAGTTCCTAAATAATAGGGGCACATGGGGCCCCCACATGGTAGCTGACACTCACCTTGAGTTAAGTTAACTATTTGGAGTAAGACATAACACTTTTGAATGCATGTAAAGATCCTAGGAGTTAGGGTTTGATGTTTGCATGCATGAAGTTTAGTTTAGTTCAGTTCAATTCAAAATCAGTTCAGTTCAGTTCAGTTTAGTTTAGTTTAGTTTAGTTCAGTTATGGTTCAGTTATCTTCAGTTAGTTTTAGTTGAATGCTAGTTGACTTTAGTTAACTTGGAATGCATGGCTAATGACTTGAGTTGCAAGACAGATAACAGGGACTACCTCTAGTTAATAGGGGATGACCATTCTTGCATGAATGGTGTTGAGAAATGTTTTAGTTAACAAGAAATGACTTGGAACCAACTTGGGTGCCCAAGTTGGCTTCTTGGAATTAACTCCTTTGCATGTTGAGATATTTCAGAAGGCTTAGTTAAGTGGGACCACTTTTGGGCACCTACTTTGAGGATGAATCCTTGAAGATATTTACAGAACATAGGTTGAGTTGCTACTTCAGTTTGGGACGTCCAAATGCATGAAGATGAGGATTTGACATTGTTCTTCACAACATAACTGTATTTGCATGAGATAGGTGTACCTTTTAGGGATAGGGCTTGAGCATTGTAATTGTAACTCTTGTGGAGTTTACAAAGTTAATCAAAGCCTATTTATCTCAAGCAAGTTGAAGAGAGTTGGTATCAGTTTTTATTGCAGGTTATGAAGAAGTTTTGGTGAAGGCAAAAGAGGCATTCTCAAGCAAGAATTGGAGCTATTGTAATCTACTTTAGAGATTGAATAATAGATTAATTCTTGGTGGATTTTTTTCCCGAAAGGGTTTCTCCATGGTATATACTTGTGTAATCTTTCTAATATCCTGTCTGCTTCTTCTATCAACTTCTGTCTACATTCTACAAATAGTAAAATGGATTAATCAAGATAATCACCCACAAAAAATATGTAAAAAAGGAAAAGCTTATTTAGATCAACAATATTAAAGTTTTAAAAAGTATTAAGCTAAGAAAACACCTCAATTTTCAATATTTGGTATCAGAGTTGAGGTTGGGTAGAGTATTGGGATGCCTAAATCTCTTAAAAGATTGGAGTTTTTTCGCTTAGTGGGAGCTTTTATTATTTTGTTATTTACTGATTTTGGAAATAAGTTTGTTACGATGAATTCTCGTTTAGTTGTTGAAAGGTTCAATGGATCTAACTATGAAATGTGGAAATTAAAAATGGAAGATCTTCTTGAAGAAAGAGATCAGTGGTTAGTGGTTAATAATGAGACAAAGACACCTACAACTATTTCAGATGAGGATTGGGCTAAGTTAGATAAGAAGGCAAGAGAAACAATTAGATTGTGTCTTTTTGATGTTGTTCTCTTGAATGTTTCAAATGAAAATACTACATTTAAATTATGGAAGAGAATAAGGGATATTTATCAAACTAAGAGTCTCACCAATAAGTTGTATTTGAAAAGGAAGTTGTATTCATTAAAAATGAAAGATGGTGAATCTATTGCACAACATTTATATTCTTTCAATTTAATTCTTAGTCAGTTAGCATCTATAGATGTAACGCTAGAAGATGAGGATAAATGCATTTTGCTACTTTATTCTTTACCAGATTCTTGGGAAAATCTAATTGTTGCAATTAGTGGTAATGATGCAGATCCTAAGATGGGCAATATAATTCCCACTCTCCTATCAATGGAGATGAGGAGGAAGTCTAAAGAGGAAATCCAAGATACCTTGTTTGTAAAAGGTAGGCTTGAGAAAAAGGGACCTAAGGGAGACAAGGAAGGAAAGGGTAAGTCTAAAGGACGGTCTAAAACCCCTGGTAAGACATGTGAAGAAGGATTGTAAGAACAAGAAAGAAAGTTTTGATTCTTCTATAGAGGAGTCCTCAGATGATAGTAATGATGCATTGGTTATTTCAGCTAATATTTTTGTGATAACTCTTTGCTTCATGTTTCAGAGTAATCTTCATGGAGAGGATGGTAGTCATGATGCCATGTGTAACTCGATACCATGGTTAAGTGGGAGTTGTTAGCAGTGACATGGATGCATCATTGGTAAGGTTATATTCATGTGATTGGGGATATGGTTTTTTATTGGTTTAGAGTGGTTGCTATTATGTCAAGGTATACTCTTGATATGCATTTAGAGTTTGGCATATTACATGTTCTCTTGAGACCAAGATGTATGTTATGGTGCATGTGATCTCCTAGGAGAAGCTGGTTAGATCATGGATGTCATGTTTATGTTCCTAATTCATGATTGGAGCTTTGACATTGATCTTGTGTAATTCTCTTAAGTATTGGGTACATTAATCATTTGCTTGATTACTTCATGAAAGTGTTGTGTTGCATTTGGAGTTTGGAATGGATTGGTTGGTTATAGGTCCTCATGGATACTTGGAGAAATAGGTGAGGCTGGAGTTCTCTTATGGTAAGAGATATTTGTTGGAATGGTTACTTGTAAGAATTTTTTTTTCAACAGAAAAGACCGAGGAGCCTACACCTTGGTTGAATGTGAGTTCAACACACTCGGTGGTTTAGCATGCCTCCAAAGAGGCAGCTTGGATACAGAGGCTTGGGAAAGGTATTGGTTTGGTTGATAATAGGAAGGTATTAATTGAGAAAGTTGACACTTTAATTAATGTTACAAATTATCTTATGAAACCAAATAAGTTCTCTTGGTTTTAATCATTTGCTTGGAAGCTTCATGATTATGTAGGTTGCATTTGAAGTTGGCATAGATTGATTAGTTAGGTGCAAGAAAGCCATTGGCCTTGATTCTTGTACTTGTTTTATATTATTCCTTGTTTATAATAATTTCAATGTATAATGTCAAGTGGGAGAATGTTGGAAATAGGATGCCATTTAATTGCAATCCTAAACATTGTTTATTTCATGTATCTCTTAAGTCCTTGGAATGTGTTCATCAACACTAGGATTAGGAAGAGATTAATATTTAATGAAATAATCATGTTAATTGACATTTGTAATTAATTCTAAATGTTAGGAGCATGTGAGGGCATCCATTATGAGTTCCTAAATAATAGGGGCACATGGGGCGCCCACATGGTAGGTGACACTCACCTTGAGTTTAGTTAACTATTCAGAGTAAGATATAACACTTCTGAATGCATGTAAAGATCCTAGGAGTTAGGGTTTTATGTTTGCATGCATGAAGTTCAGTTTAGTTCTTGATTCAGTTCAGTTTAGTTCAATTTAGTTCAGTTCAGTTCAGTTCAGCTTAGTTTAGTTTAGTTTAGTTATGGTTTAGTTATCTTCAGTTAGTTTTAGTTGAATGCTAGTTGACTTCAGTTAACTTGGAATCCATGGCTAATGACTTGAGTTGCATGACAAATAACAGGGACTACCTCTAGTTAATAGGGGATGACCATTCTTGCATGAATGGTGTTGAGAAATGTTTCAGTTAATAAGAAATGACTTGGACCCAACTTGGGCGCCCAAGTTGGCTTCTTGGAATTAACTCCTTTGCATGTTGAGATATTTTAGAAGGCTCAGTTAAGTGGGACCACTTTTGGGCACCTACTTTGAGGATGAAGCCTTGAAGATATTTACAGAGTAGAGGTTGAGTTGCTACTTCAGTTTGGGACGCCCAAATGCATGAAGATGAGGATTTGACATTGTTCTTCATGACATAACTCTATTTGCATGAGATAGGCATACCTTTTAGGGATAGGGCTTGAACATTGTAATTGTAACTCTTGTGGAGTTTACAAAGTTAATCAAAGCCTATTTATCTCAAGCAAGTTGAAGAGAGTTGTATCAGTTTTTATTGCAGGTTGTGAAGAAGTTTTGGTGAAGGAAAAAGAGGCATTCTCAAGCAAGAATTGGAGCTATTGTAATCTACTTTAGAGATTGAATAATAGATTAATTCTTGGTGGAGTTTTTTCCCGAAAAGGGTTTCTCCACGGTATATGCTTGTGTAATCTTTCTAATATCTTGTCTACTTCTATCAACTTCTGTCTACATTCTACAAACAGTAAAATGGATTAATCAAGATAATCACCCACAAAGAATATGTAACAAAGGAAAAGCTTATTTAGATCAATAATATTAAAGTTTTACAAAGTATTAAGCCAAGAAAACACCTCAATTTTCAACATTTTGAACTTGAATAAAGTCATCATTCAGTGTCTTACTTTCATCACTTGCAATAATTCTTTCAGATTTTGTACTTCCAGAACCAGTCACTTCCAAACTTGCTTTAGCAGACTTCACTAGTTGTTCTATCACCTTGTTCTTCTAATCATGAAAACTAATTCTGGATTTGACATCCATAGATCTCTAACTTCCCAATATCTGATCTAGGGTCTCAATACTCTTTCCAAACTTCATTTTTAGTTGTTGATTCATCTGCTAAAGCTCTTTTCTTATCAACACAACTTCTACTTCAAGTTTCTCACAGTCCTTGTCTCTTGACAACAATTTTCTACTCAGAACCTCTTCAATATTCTTTTCTTCTTCTATCTGGGTCTTCAGTTCAATAATCATCTTCTTTGCTTTCCCTAGATCCAAAGATACCTTTTCTTTAGCCTTCAATTCTGTAATTCTCTTGTTCAATCTCTTAATCTCTTTTCCAACACATAGCAATAATTCCATAAGATCTACTTCATCTTCATTATTTTTGAAATCCATTTCTGCATCTTCTTCACTAGTTTCAAAATCTATGAATATAGTTTTTCCATTCTCATCATCGAAGATATCATCATCTTCTTCCTTAGAAGAGTAGCCATCCTCATTAGTGTAGAAACTCTTTTGTTTCCATTGACATTTATTCTTCTCTAAAATTATTTCTTTCCATATTTTTTCTCAACATTGTTAGTATTCTTATGGAGACACTTAGCCATAAAATTCCCTATTTCACTGCAATTAAAACACTTAAAAGGTAGCTTTCCTTTATAATTACCTGAATATCTTTGTAGCTTTTTGACAAAATTGGCTTCCTCTGGATCTAATCCAATATTAGAATCTTGATCAACTTTCTTCTTAGATACTTTGAATGCAACCTCTTTTCTTATAGAATCCTCACTTTCAAATCTCATTTCAAAAGTAGCTAGAATCCCACGCAGTTAAGTCATCTTCAAAAAAATCATATCTTTAGCTTCTTCAATTGCCGAGAATTTAGAATCAAACCTTCTAGGAAGAGTTCTGAGTACCTTTTTCACTACAATATTTTCTTTTAATTCCTCACCAAGACCACAAATAGAGTTGACAACTTCATCAACCCAGAGCAAGAATGTGGCAATATTCTCATCTTCTTTCATCTTTAGGCTTTCATACTAAGATCTATGAGTTTGTAGCTTTGCCTCTTCAACTTTGTCATCACCTTCATAGATGGTATGCAATTTTTCCCATATTTCCTTTGTTGTTTTGCATTGAATTACTTTCACAAATTCAAAGTTAGTCAATCCACATAAAATAACATTCCTTTCCTTAGCATTAATTTCACAAGCCCTCTTTCCGACATGATACTTAGGAGGGTTTTCAAGAATATCATATCCCTCTAACACTGAAATCTAGATATCAAGTCCTAGAGCCATCAAGTAGGACTCCATCCTAACTTTCTAGAATGTAAAATTGGATCCATCAAAGAGTGGTGCTTTATTTGTAGAGAATCCTTCCTAAGCAATAGAGTGTGCCATCCTAAAACTACCTTAAGCTGTTAGGCTTCTCCAAAGGAACCTTGCTCTAATACCAATTGAAGGGCACACAATCTACTAAGAGAGGGGGTGAATCAATAGATATAATCAATTCAAAATTCTCAACTTCAACACAAAATATCATATCATGCAACTTGAATCTTCACTACTACTAATCAAGTATTAGCACACATTCACACAATTGAACACCAGATATATGTGGAAACCCAAGATGGGAAAAACCACGGTGATAACAATTTCTTGGAATTATTGTCCAAATCTATCCTCACAAAACATAAATATACAAGTGAATCATACAATATGAAGCAGGCATCAACCTACCAGAGACACCAATCCCCAATACAATGAACTGAGCACCAGTTTTACAAGTAGAACACCAGTTCTACCAGAATACACATAACTCTTGCAAATCTATAATACAACAGAACACACATCATACATGTGATAGATTACCTTAGACACCCTTATACTCTTCATATGATCTTCTAATGATACCACACAAATTGGGATGCAACCTTCCTTAAAGTATTCACCACTTTCTCTTCAATTTACACCTGCAACTAACTTTTCTTCACATCGTTGTAATTCTACTTCATTTTCATCACATTATGCATCCAAACAACAAAGAAATATATACATGACATTGCATTTACACTCTTCTGGATGTCAACCAAGGATCCACAAATAGCCAGAACAACATAAGGTGGACCTAAATTCAAAATACATGAAACATATAACAAGTCGGTCCAAAATCAAATTTTGTTGCTGCCAAAAGAACATGATGCCATGCACTACCACATGAACCTTAACCAAGTCCTATCTTGAATCCACACACAATATTTGAATTCTGCATGCTATTAGTCATTACCGTATAGGCCAAAAGCACTAACTGGTTGACAGATAGGCACAAATAACCTTTTGTCACTTCAAACTTTCTGTATGTTGAACATATCCTTTGGAAACTCTAGAATATGATAGAAAAAGTTTAGGCATACTCTCCTCTCAAATCGAAGAGCCTACAACATCTCCAAAAGGGAGACTTGAGAAACACTGAACCTGATAAATACTGGCCTAAATTTTTTTGGTATAGTCTTTCGGACCACCATTGTCATAGTGAATAGATACATGCATGATATTACCAACATACAAAAATCACACCAACTTCTAGAAGGTAGTCACTCTTCAATAAAACTAATAATGTATGTTTCTTGATTTAGTGATATGATTGATCTAATAGTAAAATTACCGACATGGAAAGCTATGCAACCATAGCATGCAACTAGAAATATAACATATATTTATGCAAATATCTACAACTCAAAATGATAAGTCAAGGGGAATATAATGATAGTTCAAGTACTCCTTGAAACAATGACAACCTTTGCCATCAATCCTCTTCATCAATGACAACCTTTCTTCAATAGACTTATTTGGTCCCACTCTAAAGTGTTGCAACATCCCTCTCCACCTCATTTCCCACAAGTGCAGTTCATTGGCTTTCCCTACAAGAGAAGAAAGTTAAGGCCTAATGAGGGTTTAAGTCTTGCAAATAAAAGGTTTTTAGGAAATTTGTGTGCATCTAGTTTTCTAGAGTTTTCTAAGTGAACCAATTTCAAGGTAAAAAGTGCAATTTAAATGCAAGTTCCTTGCCTGTATGGGCTTGATGCTAATGGATTCTTCACATATGGCTTGATGAAGCTAAATTTGAATAAGTATAGAATTTACGAGAAGATGGAGGTGAAATTCCTACATAGTGACCATTTTTTTGTATTTACAGGAATCTGATGACCAAGTGGATTTGATAACTTTTCTAAGTGAACCAAATAATTCAAAAGTGAAGTTTTTAGTTGAAGTTCTACATGGTTCCAATGGAGCCCAATTTCTTGTCATATCATAACCAAGCCTCCTTTTTCATACTTTTCCATATTAGCTTCCTCATTTCAAATGACTTCATCATGTCCAGTTGGATCCTTATGCATGTCCACTTCCACTTAGTTTATTTTCCTTCCCATTTTGTGTTGATGTTTTATTAACATCATCCCACCCAAAGGCCATTCCTTCTCTTCATTGATTTCATCCTCAGAGCTTTCCATCTGAATCAGATCAAAGAAAGAAGTAAATCATGTTTAGATGTCAGTATATTTTTCGCATGGTTTCGATGGAGGTCCTCATTCTAATGCAAAAATTTTCCTTGCAAAGTGATATGTTTGAATGAGAATTAGATTTCCATAATGGGTCATTTTGTAAAGTATTAATGCCCAAAAGATGCCATTAATATTGCAAAAACCTACCAGTTACCAAATCTCAATTCGTGGAGTCTCCATAGGGGAATTTAATTATTTTCCCATGGATTTTCAGAAGGATTGTAACACCATGCTACATTTATTGAGTTGCAGATTTCCTTTTTTTGGGGGGGGGCATCTCTTAGCCACATTTATAGTATATTTAATGAGATTTTCTCTGCACATAACCTATAATTCATCAATGTGGGTATGGTAGAAGCATTTTAGAGGGATTTCTCACACTGTAGATCAATATTTTTATGTAAATTTGTCATAATTCTATAGAGAATTATGCATTTTTTGTATCTTTGTTACTTTAATAGGCTCCATGCCTCTAAATTAATAAGTTTTGCATTTTCACCTCTTCTCACCTCTAGCAGATTGTCCATATTTCTCTTCCTTTATGATTCAATAAATATTTTCATACTCCTATGTGTATATACTATGTAAAATATGTTTGCAGGGATTATCTGTGGATATATTCTTCCCTCTCAGTGCTTGTCAAACCCATTGCCTCCATATATGTCTTCGGGTTTATGAAATAGAGACTTATGCGAGTTCTAGCAACTTTCATTGATTTCCTAAGTTGTAGTGGGTGGGAAGAAAAATATTTAGATATTGGTGCATCACCATCCCTTTATTTTTTATATTCTCTCTCTCTCTCTCTTTCCTCTTGCAAGCTGATAGAATAGGACTAGCTTAGGGTTGTTCATTGTTGAGTTGGATCAACACTTCTACATCTAGATTAGAGAGGAATTTGGCCTTCTTTGGAGGTATGATATCAATTGTAAGGGTCCCACACATTGATATTAGTTCCATGTTTCCCTAGAATCATTGAGCAATAAGCTCTCCAAGGGTGCAATTCCAAGTGATAACAACCTTATGTAGGTTTTTGGTTTGCTACCAATTTGTAAACTTCTGAATGGTTACCAACCTTGTGGTACTTTGGTGTTGAACCAAACAAATTTCACCACTTTCAATTCATTTAGATGATTTTTTTGCATTTGCGATAATTTTGTGGCCAACCAAACTTGTAGGTAAACCCAAGTGAAGTTGGATGTTATTATGTGTAGTGTTGAAAAATGTCATTAGGGATATTTTCACACTTGTTTGGGCCCTCCTTGTGAAGTTGGACTTCATGTTGCCTTGATTTACTGTTGTAATGTGGTTGACACATTCACATTAGGTCTTGGGCCCTTGTGAACTAATGGATTTAAATTGTACCTTTCTAGACTGTTGCAAAGTGTTGTAACACACTTTCACACTTTTTTAAGGTTCTAAACATAATAGACCCCTTTTTAATTAAAATAAACATTAGTCTTTCCTTCTTTTTAAGTGTTGTAAAGTGTTGTAACACACTTTCACACTTTTCTAGGCTTGTCATTAACAATTGGGATTTCTTATGCTTTAATTGGCCCTATTTTGCATCAACAAGCCTCATTTAATGCATCTTTTCGAGGATAATCCCAACACCAATCACTATCCAATCATAATTTAGGTGTTTCTAGCTTTTGTGGCCCAAATTTAGTGATTTGGGACTCATTCGCCACCTTGGGAAAATGGGTCCCACCTATATTTTTGGGTACCAAATTTGTTTTTACACCTTTCTAAGCACTTTTGATTTTTGGTCTCATACATTATGCCATATGGGACTCATTCGCCACCTTGGGTGAATGAGTCCTGGTGGCCCAAAATTAAAATTAATTCAAATTTATGGCGGGATTTTATTCTACTAGATATGATGTCAACTTGTAGTGTTGCAATTTTGGGAATTCTTACATAATTGAGTATAAATACAAGGTTCTTTCACTCATATTTTCACCTAGCAATCTAATAAGAAATCAATTGTTCACAAGAGTATTCAAGAGCATTCAAGTGTCCTCAAGAGCATATTTTCAAGCATTTTAAAGCATTCTTCAAGCATCAATCATCATGTCAAGGATTTCATGCATCATGTTGTTTTAGAGCTAACACTTGTGGTGTAGGGTTTTGTGATTCAAGCAAGTGTTTCATTCAATATCAACATCATTCAAGCAAGATTCAAGGTCTACATCCATTACAAGCATGTTTGTAGCACCTTATTGCTAGGGTTTGGTGAGTTGCAACATTGTTATTTGTTCATTCATCATTCTACATTCTTATTTGATTTCATTTCAAGGATTGATTTCCAATAAGGGTTTTGACCAAGGAAAACCCCTATCCACTAACGCCACAACATTTTCCCCTCTCCTTTGTGTGTGATTTTTAGGTCTAGGTTGCAGATTTCCCAAGGAGCAAGATTGGAGAAAAGTTGCAAATCATGTAAAGTTGTCAAAGTTGTCATCGAGCCTTGGAGAACCTTGGAGAAGACCTATAGGTTGCAATTCAAGGATTTAGATTCAAAAATCACTTGGGAAGGACAGAGTAGACAAAGAAGAGTAGGATTAGCTTTTAAAGTTGCAGAAAAGCCCAACTGGATTGATTCACCATTTTTGGTGAATAAGTCCTAGTTCCAGTCAAATTTTTAGGACGTTGCAGATTTGGATACCCTTTTGGCATAAACCTATTCCTACATAGTTTTCCAGAAACAAGACTGATTCGCCTAGCGTAGTGAATGAGTCCCAGTCAATAGTAAAAGAAAAATTCCCAGTGATTCAGACCTCCATTAAGCCATCTCCAGTTTCCTAGGTGCACACCTTCCTATTTTCAGTTTTCTGTTTCATTTCAGTCACTTTTCTAGGTCATTTAGTGTCATTTTGCATTCAAGTAGGGTTTGGTATTGCATCTTGCATTTCATTATCTTTTCCAAGTTCAAACTTGGTGATGAACCCCTCATTAGATCATATTCATCCCCTATAACAACCCTCTTGCAAGACCTCTTTCACTTTTGCATTGAGATCTCAAAGGTTTGTTCTTGAGTGAAAGTGAAAATTGCCCCTTGTAGGTCCTAAACCCTAAAGGTGGGAGACCAAACAACTTGCCTCCTTTCATTTTGGTGAACCTAATTTAGAACATTTCATTTTCTGATTTGGAGTGCATTATCATCCGAGATTTAGCTTGCATTAACATTGCATTAGGACATGCATTGGTTAACTTGCATTCTACGGTTTCAAATTTAGCATTAGTGAAAGCTCATATATCTTGCATTTTTGCATCTCATTTTACTGAAAATCATTCAAAATCTACATTTGCATATCAGACAAAGATCAAAAAACATAAAAAGTATAAAATTCAATAAAATTTTTTTGAAAATTTTCAAAAAAATCATCACTGGGACTCATTAGCCACCTTGGGAGAATCAATTCCTTTGCATATTTTTCATTGCATTTTCTACAATTTACAATTCAGTTTTTGAGTTTCTGTTTGTTGTTATTTTCTTTATGTTTCAGTTTACAAATCTTCTGTTTCACTCAATTCATTGCATCTAGTTTAATTTCATTCATCTTGAGCGTTGTTTAAATTCAAAATTGCATCTAGAGCATTTCACTTCACATTGTTGCATAATTTAGAATCTCAAATTTGCATCATGGATATGTGCTTTAGTAAGATTTGGATGTCCTTAAAGTCCTTAGTGGATGTGTCAAGTTGTGCTTTTGGAAATGACCCTAACAAAATTGAACTAACTCATACTCTTTAACCTCCTAATACATGTCATACTTGTGATGTTGATATCATTGGAGAAGATGATGACAACATGAGTAAATTGCTAAATGATTATCTTAACAACCTTGAAGCTAATGTATCCTTTTACCCATCCATGAAAAAACCAAATCCCCCCCCCTCCCGATACCACCTCTTGAGGTGTTTGGTTACTTACATCCTAAAACAAAAGTTGAACCTAAATTCCCTACAATAGGTAAACCTAGTTCCTCTAAACAAGAAAATACTCAATCATTCTATGACAACAAAGTAACAAACATCCCCATCAACCTAGAAGAGAAATATGGAAAAGGATTCACGATCTTGAGTAAGCAAGGATGTGATACAACAAGTGAACATAACATTCATCAAGTCCTAGAGAAAATACCAACTAATGAAAACACAAAGGGGTTAGGATATCAAGATCCTCCTCGCAACATACGACCTCCTAAAGAATACCTAAGGCTTCGTATTGATGGTACAATGATCTTAGACTCTCCTCTTGATATAAATGTCCTTCTTCCTAAGGAACAACCAATGAATCATAACAATAACAAGGATAAGGATAAGATCATCTCAGGACCTCCTTCCCTAATCCCATTTAGAGAAGTTGGTGAATCTAGCAAGCACATGAGGCCTTATAAGTTAAACAAAAACTAAAGTTCCCTTTTTTGCCACCTAAAAGTGAAAGGAAACTACAATTGCTTCTGAACAAATAACTCATAACATTACCACCAATGAAAAACAGACTCATACTATATCCTAAAGATGTAAAAGTTCCACATTGTCGATACCACAAAACTCTTGGACATAGTACTGATGAATGTCGTGCATTCAAATTAGCATCGAACAATTTTCACTTCAATGGTAACAATTTCCATCGAGTGATTGCATAACAACCTTTTCCATCCCTTTGTCATGTAATAGTTGTAGAACATTCTATTCTCATTATTACATGACCTTTCCCATCACCTATCTCGGCTCATTCTTGTCTTGCACTTAGTGGGGGAAAGAAGTAGACAACCTTGTCCTAGTAGTGCATTTGTCGTTGTCCCTTAGGTTTATTGTCCATCTTCCACTTATACAGACTGAGATGGGGAGGCAGATGACCTTCTTTCGGTTGACTTGCTTGTGCCTTACTAGTATTTTTGCATTATTTCTTTCCTTTTCTTTTGAGTGATTGCATGTGCGTGATGTGATCCCTCATGAAATTTTGTTTGATGTTCTCTCTCTCTTTGTGACATTCCTCTATTTGTACCTCCATTCTTCTCTATGCCGTCAATCTTTTATCTTTTTGATCTTTTTCTCTTTTCATTTGTCTTGTGTTCTCCTTTTGGGGATGATGCAAGGCATTGAGATATTTATGTCTCTTCCATGTTGACCTAAAAGTTTTTCTTTTCATTCTCTCTTTTCATTTGTCTTGTGTTTTCCTTTTGGGGATGACGCAAGACATTGAGACATTTATGTCTCTTCCATGTTGACCCAAAAGCTTTTCTTTTCATTCTCTCTTTTCATTTGTCTTGTGTTTTCCTTTTGGGGATGACACAAGGCATTGAGACATTCGTGTTTCTTCCATGATGACCCAAAAGGTTTTTCTTTATTTTCGCTCTCTTTGTGTCATTCTTCTAGTTCTATGTGTATTTGGGGAATGATGAAAGTTTTGAGCTCTCTTAAAAACATTGTAGCAAAGAACATACTAACCCCAAATCCATAGATCCCTTATGTGTTTGGTGTTTTCATTTTGGGGGCAACCCCTCTCTTACCTCTTTTCTTTACATAATGTAGCTTTACTTGGAAACATATGACTTGGCATAGGGCTTTCCAAATTAGCTCTTATGTCCTTTTATTGTTAGTATTTATCATTTTCTACTTTAAAGTAATTGCTCACAACATAGTGTTTAGCAATTTCTTTAAAGTGGGGGCATACATTGGCATTATTCTTTTGCATTTTTTCAGTTTCATGGTTCATGGTGTAGTTTTCTAACTTCATCAATTCATTTTTGCTTTGTGGACGACATTGGGTGTGATTTCTTTCATGAGCATAATATCTCTTAGGATATTATATTCCTCTTAGTGGCTTGATGCGATGCACTAAATCCCCTAAATTGTGAATCTTTTATTCTTTGATTGGTCATCTCTTGGAGACATTAGGCACAATGTTCCCTAAGTTAAGACCTCACATGAACTAAGAAAAACTCCCTTGAATGTCCCTCATTGTTGTATTTATATGGCCACCTTTCATAATACAGCTTGCATGCTTGTCGATCCATCCTATTTGTTCATGAGCTCCAAGCATACAAAGTTTGCTTGTCTCATGAAGCTCGAAAACCATTTTTTGTGATGCCTTATTAAATTTATCAGGAGGTATAACTTTGGTATGGTTTGAGCAGGTAGCTTGATCAAGGCATGACTTTCTCCATAGCCACTTGTGTGTGTGTGTGTGCATACCAACCATGAGTGTATGTTTCTCACCCTTTTGGACTTCTCACCCAGCGGACAGCCTGAAGTTTCGTCACCTCAAAGTGAGTATGCATTTTTTTGGAAAAACAACCTAGATCTTATCCACATCACGATGTACAAACGATCGAAGCTTGATCTAACTCTCTTTTATCTTGTTACCCTTTTTTTCTCTTTTTCATCTTTGACAGTGTATGCTTGTGCTTGGTTGTTGCTCTTTATCATTCTCATGTGTGTTCTTTTGTACCTGTGTTGGTTTTTCATGGGATCTTGATCCTGGGGGCTTAATCACCCCTCTTGATTGTTGTTGTTCCATCCTATTGGAATTGGTGCATTTGAACCCCTCTTGATGCGTGTTTGTATATTTTGGTGTGAGTTTGAAGCAAGTTCATCCTCTCACTAAAGTGGGGGCTAAATGTAGTGTCAAAAAATATCATCGGGGACATTTTCACACTTATTTGGGCCCTCCTTGTGAAATTGGACTTCATGTTGCCTTGATTTACTATTGTAGTGTGGTTGACACATTCACATTAGGTCTTGGGCCCTTGTGAACTAATGGATTTAAATTTTACCTTGCTAAAGTGTTGTGAAGTGTTGTAACACACTTTCACACTTTTCTAAGGTTCTAAACATAATAAACCCCTTTTTAATTAAAATAAACATTAGTCTTGCCTTATTTTGAAGTGTTGTAAAGTGTTGTAACACACTTTCACACTTTTCTAGGCTTGTCATTAACAATTGGGCTTTCTTATGCTTTAATTGGCCCTATTTTGCATCTGCAAGCCTCATTTAATGCAACTTTTCGAGGATAATCCTGACACCAATCACTATCCAATCATAATTCAGGTGTTTTTGGCTTGTGTGGCCCAGATTTAGTGATCAAGGACTCATTCACCACCTTGGGCGAATGGGTCCCACCTATATTTTTGGGTCCCAAACCTATTTTTACACCTTTCTAAGCACTTTTGATTTTTGGTCCCATACATTATGCCAGATGGGACTCATTCGCCACCTTGGGTGAATGAGTCTTGTGTGGCCCAAAATTAAAATTAATTTAAATTTATGGCAAGATTTTATTCTCCTAAATCTGATGTCGGCTTGTAGTGTTGTAATTTCGGGAATTCTTGCATAATTGAGTATAAATACAAGGTTCTTTCACTCATATTTTCACCTAGCAATCTAATAAGGAATCAAGTGTTCACAAGAGTATTCAAGAGAATTCAAGTTTCTTCAAGAGAAAATTTTCAAGCATTTTAGAGCTTTCTTCAAGAATCAACCATCATGTCAAGGATTTCATGCATCATGTTGTTTTAGAGCTAACAATTGTGGTGTAGGATTTTGTGATTCAAGCAAGTGTTTCATTCAAGATCAACATCATTCAAGCAAGAGTCAAAGTCTGCATCCATTACAAGCATGTTTGCAACACCTTATTGTTAGGGTTTGGTGAGTTGTAACATTGTTATTTGTTCAATCATCATTCTCCATTCTTATTTGATTTCATTTCAAGGATTGATTTCCAACAAGGGGTTTGACCAAGGAAAACCCCTATCCACTAACCCCACAAAAATTTTCCCTCTCCTTTGTGTGTGCTTTGTAGGTCTAAGTTGTAGATTTCCCAAGGAGAAAGATTGGAGAACTATTGCAAATCATTCAAAGTTGTCATCAAGCCTTGGAGAACCTTGGAGAAGACCTACATGTTGCAATTCGGGGATTCAGATCCGAAAATCACTCGGGAAGGACAGAGTAGATAGAAAAGAGTAGAATCAACTTTTAAAGTTGCAGAAAAGCCCGACTGGACTGATTCACCACTTTTGGTGAATGAGTCCCAGTTCCAGTCAAATTTTTAGGACTCTACAGATTTGGATACCCTTTTGGCAGAAACTTGTTCCTGCACAGTTTTGCAAAAACAAGACTGATTCGCCTAGCTTGGAGAATGAGTCACAGTTAGTAGTAAAAGTTGAATTTCTAGTGATTTAGACGTCCATTCAACCATCTCCAGTTTCCTAGGTGTGCACCTTCCTATTTTTCAGTTTTCTATTTCATTTCAGTCACTTTTTTAGGTCATTTAGTATTAGTTTGCATTCAATTATGGTTTGGTATTGCATCTTGCATTTCATTATCTTTTCCAAGTTCAAACTTGGTGTTTAACCCCTCATTAGATCATATTCAACCCCTAAAACAACCCTCTCGCAAGATCTCTTTCACTTTTGCATTGAGATCTCAAGGGTTTGTTCTTGAGTGAAAGTTAGTGAAAATTGCCCCTTTTAGGTCCTAAACCCTAAAGGTGGGAGACCAAACAATTTTCCTCCTTTCATTATGTCGATTGATTAAGATGACCAATTTTGATGATGATGTCAATATTATATGGTTGTGGATAAACACAATTGAATTGGATATGAAGATGTGAATTTGATGCTAGAATTGTATAATTTGCGAGAAAATACTACAGAACTAGATAAATGATTTGATCAAAAGTTTAGCTAGATAACTTGTAAAACTTCCCCACAAAGGACAACATGATGAATTTGTGACATCAAGTACAAAGTGCAAATCTTTTCAAGTGAACTAGTTATTTGTAGGAACTCGATAGTGAAATGGAACTTTCAAAATTTTCTTATTTGAATCGACCATTTGCAAATCTTCAACTTGCTAATTCATCTAAATAATTTTGTCTTTCTACTAATTTTGAAGAATTTTGGATTGCTTGTGCATTTTTCATTTATGTAATGACTTTGTTGTTGTAATGGACATGATTTGATTCAATCTAACTTCTTAGCCAATGAAGGATAAAAGAGAGGTCAATACACACTTAGGAAGTGAACCATAAAAAAATGAGATGGTTCACCATTAAAGAAAGGGAAATAAAGAGAGAGAGAGAGAGAGAGAGAAATATAGATAGAGAAGGAGCTAGAGGAAGATGTGCAACAATTAATGCATAGCGAGAACAAAGGCTTGTGAATTAGTTTCAGTTATGTTGTTTTATTTTTTTTTAGTTTTTGGGTTGTTGCTTTAGGACTTTTAGAGTCATTTTAGGAAAATTAATGACATCACCTTGTAGAAGATCTTTTTATTTATTTGTAGTTAAAATTTGGTGAAGATTGGGAAAAAATTGGCTAAGTTATGAACTTCGTGGGTTTTTGGTTTGCTACTGATCTTTTATGAAGATTTCTTGTTAAAGTGACCCTATGCAAGTTTTTGGTTTGCTAACAATTTAAAAAATTATAAATGATTACTATATTTGTAGGAATTTTTTGTTGAACCAGATAAGTTTCACTTTTTATGATCGATTTAGATGAACTTTTCTACATTTATGAGATTTTGGTGGCCAATCAATCTTGCAGATAAACCCAAGTGAACTAGACATTATTAAGTCAACCAGTTTAGATGACCAGTTCTGATGATGACAATAGTATTTTATGGTTTTAGATGAACACAATTGAACTAAATATGAAGATTTGGATTTGATGTTAGCATTTTATGATTTGTGGGAAAATGCTATTGAACCAAACAAGTACATCGATCAAAAGGTTCAATTTGATAAGCAACAAAACTTTTGGATGAATGACAACATGATGAATTTGTGACATCAACAAGTATGGAGTGTGGGATTTTCAAGTGAACCATCTATTTGTGGGAACCTGATAGTGAATTGAAACTTTTTGAAATTCTCTTATTCGGTTGTTTGCAAATCTTCAACTTGCTACTCCATCTATAGACTTTTAGCTTGCCACTACATCTATGGAATTTCAACTTACTATTGCATTTGTAGAATTTTGGCTTGCTATTGCATTTTTTATTTATGTAATGATTCAATAGTTTTAACGGCTAGGATTTGATTATATCTAACTTTTTAGCCACCAAAGGATAAAATGGAATCGTTTTCATCTTAGTGGGCCTTTAGGAAGGAGAATATCTTTTGGAGAGGAATAAGGCCAATCTATGTTTTTAATGGTGATGTGTGTTTTGTAAACTCTAGAAAACCCTAATGAATAAAATTTTGATATGAAAATAAATCATGTTGTTGAATTTTTGTGTGGAAGTTTATTTAGGTTGCATGATCGAGTTGCTTGATAAGATCCCTAGTCATGACTACATCAAATTTTAGGAGTTCAAAGAACCATAAGAACCCTTAATAATTCTAGTTCCTAGTAGCATTTTTGAAACATCCCAAGGCTTAGTGTTCTGTGAAGTGTTCATGTGTTGGGAGTTCCTAAGAAGATAGGGACCTTTGGTAGTGCTTGATTCTTGATGAGGTTGGAACTCTTGACAAAGAAGGAAATGTTGAGTTCTTAAGGAGGTAGGAATCACATATAGAGTGTTCAGTTCCCATCAAAATAGGAATCCTCGATTGAAAAGAAAATAGAGCAGAACATGCAGGAACTTGGAAAGGCTAGTTATATGTTAATATGTGGTAGAACATGATTGAACCATTTATGATAATAGTTGAAACTCCTCTTCCAATAGTTTAACTACCGCACATGGAAGTATAAATATGAGGAAAACTGATGTGTTTCATGGTGGGGAATTTTTGGGAAGAAAGATCAAATTAGAAAGAAAAGGTTGAAAGCTTGTAACCAAAATATTTTTGTTTGTACTCTTGAATGTTGCCAATAATAAAAGAAGTTAATTTTTTAATGTTATTTGAACATTTTTTTAAATTGATAGTTGTTGTGGCTACTTGATTGGGATGCTTGGTAAGAATGCCAAATCTCGACTACATTACCAACCCTAAAGATAGTTATAGAGGTGAAACCATTTTTGGGATATACTAGTTACCATAGAAATATCATCAAAGGATATGCAACAATTGCATGGCCCATTCAAAAGCTCCTAAAGAATAAAAAAATAAAATATTTCATTGGATAGAGCAATGCCAAGACACCTTTGATACACTAAAAAGGAAAATGGCTAAAGCACCGTGCTTAATATTTCTAGATTGGAATATATCATTTCATGCACATGTGGATGCTTTGGGAATCATAATTGGAGTTGTATTAGCACAACTAAGAGGAAACAAATACCAAACAATTATATTTACTAGTTGCAAGCTATCACGAATAGAAATAAATTATACCATCATGGAAGAGAGGCTTTAGAATGGTCTATGCACTTCAAAAATTCAAACATTATCTTTCAATAAATCCATTCATATTATTTAAAAACCATGAACCACTAAAATAATTTATGAAAAGACCAATTATAAAAGGGTAAATATACATATGGCTCTTACTATTTTAGGCATTTGAATTTAAAATCATGGTAAACCCTATAAAACTAAACCAAGGACTTGATTATTTATCCAAAATTGGCATAATGAAAGAATTGAGACTGACGGAGGAAGAATTACCCAATGTAAATCTATTTAGAATAATTGTGGTATGAGAAGAACTTATAGAGGTAGCCCAACTGCTCTCCATAGAACAATTCCTAAAAAATATCTCCAAGAATGAAATAATTAAAATTTAGAAAAATATCTACTTTACACATTGATTGAAAGAGAACTTCACATAATAGGAATATATGAGATAATAAGAAGAGTAAATTTGGAGCATGAAAGAGATAACTTAATAAAAGAATCTCATGAAGGTATATCTAGTAGCCATAATTCAAGAGAAGGTACTAGGGCACTATCTAGTCAGTCTTCGAAGTTCACTTAATTTCTAACCAAACACAAAAGAGTCAAACATGACCAAAGAATTTAGGAAAATAAGGGAGGAAACCAAATAAATATATAGATAAATCCTCGTCTACTACTTAAAAATTACAAGGTCAATCAAAGGGGATAAGTGTAGTTATTATAAGAAGGGGGCATGATCCATCTACGTACACAAGGAAATAAATTGAATCTTGTAGAGATTCTAAAGAAGAATTAGATCAAAATTCTTGATTCCTTTAGTGAATCACCCTCCACCAAATTTGGGAAAAGGAAATGCAAAGATCTCACAACCATTTCCTCTTCATCATCTCCTCGGACTTGGATAATTGATTTAATTTCCATGTACAACATGGATACATCTAGGAATTAGTTTTCTACACTTGTTCATCATGTGCTACTCAAACTATATATATGGGTGATGATTCAATAGTTGATGTTGAAGAGTTAGGATTAGTTGACATGGATGATGAAAAATTTAGAAATATTCTTTATGTACCTTATTTTTCTTCAAACTTACTTTTCAACTACTAGATTACCCATATAGGTTTAGGGAAGTGGGTTGAATTTACTCTAGACATAATCACAAAGTGGGATATTCAAGATGATTCACCAATTTCCCTTACAAAGGTATACCATAAGGAATGTTTGTAGCCTTTTCACAATTTTTGCCTATTTCACTTTCCAAGGCTCTTCTTACTCAGTCAAATTATGTTGGTAAACTATAGCCTAAGTTTTTGGTCACCTGAATTACTACTACCTTTAGTAGTTATGTAGTCATGAAATCACTACAAGACTTACTTTGATATCCTTCTTTTATGGTGTATGACATGCTTGTGCCTTAGGAAATACTCTTGAAGATAAATATGATAAAGGACACGAGATATTTATAACCCCTTGAGTTGATTCATGGTGATCTTATGGGTCCCTTTCCTAGTTTTTCATTTAGTAAATGTTAGTATCTCCCCACTTTCATTGATAATTTCTCACAATTCACAACAGTTTATTTTCTTCACACAAACAATAAAGTGTTTGAAAAGTTCAACACTTCAAGGCCTTGATTGAGAAATAGATAGGTTAGGACATCAAACACATTCACAATAGCTTGATGGAAAGGAGTATGTCAATAATGAGCTTAAGGAGTTATGTTCTACCAAAGGAATTTATCTTCATCATGTTCTTCTATGTAGTTGACAATAGAAGGGAGTAGTAGAAATGTAAACTAGATCCTTGAAAGAAATGAAAATTTACATGATACATGCATGACCAATGGTAGGTCATAGTACTGGGTTGAGGCAATAAATTATGCCAACTAAATGTATAACCACACTTCACACAAAGCCTTATAAGGCATCATTGCACTTGAGGTTTGGAGTGGTCACAAACTATTAGTTAAGCACTAGCTTTTAAATCTTGAGATTGGGCCTAAATGCATTTAGAGAAATATAGGGCCATGGAACCTCAACATAAGCCTTGTATATTTGTTGGTTATTTTGCTTGGGTCAAATGGTGTTGAATTTTATATCTTGATACTCATGATGTAATTATTGCTCAAAGTGGCAAGTTGAGGAAACTTCTTTCCCTACTATTGAAAATTCTTGTTGTTCATCCTCCTAATGAAGCTATTATCCTAATAATTATTATAATTTTGAAAAAGAGGAATCAAAACCTTTATCTATACCCTCTAGTCTAGTTTCCCAAAAACATAGTCCTACTCCCACTATAACTACTCTTCTACTTTGGGATTGTCAAAATTTATAGGTAGCATGTATATTAGTTGAAGATCCATCAAATACTCAAAGAACATGGTCATAGCATAAAGACATTCATCATGCATAGAGAGCCCAATATTTGATCCAAACTCATTTCAAGAAGAAGTGGGTATTGTTTATGGGATTTAGTAATAGAGGAAGAATACTCTTCCTTTATTATGAATCACACTTGGTATTTAGTTCCTCTTCCCAAGGGAAGGAAAATGGTTTTATGTAAATGGGTATTTCAAATTATGTATGCAACAAATGAAATAGTTGAAAAATATAAAGCAAGACTTGTTATAAGAGGATTTTCACAAGTACAAGGCATAGACTACACTAAGACCTTTTCATTTTTCACAAAAATGAATTCCATTTGCTTCAATTGAACCATTAAAGTGGTTCACTATGATAATTTACATGAATAAGTATACATGGCACAACCATAAGGGTTCATTGAGGATTCTTCCTTAGTTTGTAAGCTTAAGAAATTCCTTTATGGCCTCAAATGAGCCCCTTAGGCTTACTATCCTAAAATAGATTCATTACTTATTTATATCATCTTTACTTGATGTCACTCTAAACTAATTATCTATATCTCGTATCAAGATAATGAGCTTTTTCTTTTGGTGTTGTATGTTGACAACTTGATCATCATAGGGAGCTCTTCATCCATCATTAGCTCCATATAGTATTATCTACATGACACATTTTCAATTTAGATTTATTACATTACTTTCTTGTGATTGAGATCGCTTAGATTAATTCTAAGATAAGTATTTATGAACCCATGCATGCTCTTGAATAATCTACTTCAAAATTTTATATAGTTGCTTGTAAGCCTAGATTGACTCCCTTTATATCAAGAGTCAAGTTGGGAGCTCATTGTTTGACTCCTCTTATTGATGCTAAATTATATGAAGAATTGTGGAGAGTCTCATATACATCACACACATTCATCTTGATAGTTCCTACAATGTTGGCATGCTCTCCCACTTTATGTAAGTACCTCATGAGCTTCATTGAAAAGATGCCAATTATAAATTGCATTATGTACAAGGAACATATTTATAGTGGATACACTATGCAACAAGTTGGGATACAATATTTATGGGATATATAGATTCTAATAGGCTAATGGTTTTGAGTATATCAAATCCACATTATCCTACATCTATCACCAAAAAGTTAGTATTTTTTTGTTGGTAAAGCCAAAAAAAAAATGTTATTACTCTTTCATCTACAAAGTAAGAGTGTAGGAAGGTTGTGAATGTTCTACAAAGGAAATTTAGTTTCATCACATCTTAATAGAGTTTGGTATCACCTATTAACTACCACTAATCATCTACTATAATAATTAAAGTGTTATTATAATATAAAATAATCTAGCTCACCATCAACAATTGAGATCCATATTGCTAAATTAGATATCTTATCTAGGATCATATCATAGATCTTTAGTAGTGTCCCACATCAAAGAAGGGCTTTTATATATTTACCAAACCCTTCACAGAGAGCATATATGTTCATCTTTGAACTATTTTCATAGTGTAGGAAACTATCAATTCTAGGGGACTATCTAATCTTTCTCTCTTCCTCCTTCATATCTTTGTGGGGGTACTCTCTTGTATATTCATTTTTTCAATATTGTACATGAGTACCTAGTTCATGACTTATAGTTTTGGGAACCATATTTTTTTACCTTAGTTGCTCTTAATGGGGGGCATTGGTGTCAATTAATTATTGAACATTGCATTAAATATTTCTTAGGTAATTAGTTTTATTTACTTAGGTAGATTTAGAAATAATGAGTTCTTTGCATCAAGTCGAGCTCACTTGATCTTCAAGTTGAGTTCACTTGACATAAACACTCATGTTAAGTCACCACTTATTTACTTATGGCTAACCCAACTCCTTTAGGAAAATTGTATTTTAATTTGTTCACCCAAAGTCTATATATTATAGATCTTTCATTACATCTCTTACATCTAATGGATTTCAGATATTAGAATGCTAAAATATTTATCTTTCTTGTTTTCATTAAAATATGTGTCATTGTTATGTTTTTTTTTGTTCCTAGGTAGATTATTACATATCTTAACAAAATCTAATGTTGTGACCTGATCAAATTGCTTTCATATGAATATTGATTCAAAAAGTATTCTAAAACTTAAAGCAATTATTAAATATGCATAAATATATCCCTAGAGTGATATATTGACGAATCATTAGGATGTAAGGTTGCATCATAAGCATGCAAAGACAATCAAAATGTAGTTTAAAAGTAGGCAAAAAAATCACAATATGATTTTTTTAGCCAAATATTTGATTACTATAAAAATATCTAATTTAGGTATGATGTTTACTATTTTACCTTGCATGCTTGTCTCCTCCATCATATATACTAGTTTGGATGAGGTTATACAACAAATAAATCAGTTTTTAGAAGTCTTATGAAATAGATGAAATGAGAGGTAATGTTGGTAGGGAGATTTGGTATACAATAAATATTATGCATTTGTTTTTCATGTTGTCAAATTGATGATGCATTTATTTCAAATTTTGATAGAAAAAGAAGAGATTTACCAATATAAACTAGAAATTGGGGGGAATACATGAATGGTTTGTTCACAATAATGTAGATTTCCAACATACCTTATACATTTATTAATCTTTCATTTAGAAAAACAAGGACTTATGGAAGATGGCTTATCAACATTATGGGAATAGCTAAGATGTAGAGGTTCACTCTTTCCCATTGAGAAATATGTGCAAATAAAGTTTGTGCATAGAGCTCTTCATTATCGTCTCCAAAAGTATTCAACCTACAATGGATGTATAACCTCTCCTTATAACACGAGTTCATGCAAACATGAAGAAATAAGAAATATAATTGTATGAGCATTCAAGACTAAAATAGTCATAGGTATATGAATATATTTCTCACTATTATTCATGGTTTAAATGGATGTAACCTTCTTGATATTTGATATTAACAAGAGAAAACCTCTAGTTTACATTTATAAATAAAAATACCATATGATTTGGTGTTGAATGTTGGATGCATTGTGATGTGTATTTTCACTATAAGTCCCTATAGATTATTGAGGGTGATACATAATGTAAACTTTATTTAATTTAATATAAAGGGAGAAAATCCCATGTCTATAATTCATTGATTTAAAATAAATATATGACATACCACACACCTTTTTATTCAACACTTTCAAAAAATTAACTTACCATTTATAGTAAGTTTGAATTGCATAGAATAAAAAAGACTAAATTGAGAAGAAATTCTCCAAAAATAAGATCTCAAAAGTGTTAATCCAAACATAATAATATTTTCTAATACTATTCTAAGCCAAATATTATGGATAATACATAAAAAAAATATTGTAAATTTCATTACAAACCAATATTTTTTAAGAATAAGTCTAGTTTGTAAATAATTTAAAGCAAAATTATTTTAAATTTTTTCATAAATTAATCTATCCTATTGCATATAATTGGCATATATACAAGTTTTAAATAATTAACTTATTATTATAGTAAGTTTGAATTGTGTGGAATAAAAAGACTACATTAATAAGAAATTTCAAAAAAATAAGATCTCAAAAGTGTTAATTAGGACATAATTATATTTGTCAATACTATTATAAGTCAAATATTGTGGATAATACTCAAAATATTTGAAATATCGTTATGTAGGGAACACAATCTATTGAGAGTGGGGGGGGGTGAATCCGTAGACCAAATCTATTCTCTTTAACTCAACATGTATATCCAAACATGAAACATAAATCCAAACAATTACTATCAACCAATCAATTACATATGCACATATTCACACAATGGGCATTAGATATATGTGGAAACCTGGAATGGGAAAAACCACAATGAGAAGAGTTGCTTGGAGCTACTGTCCAAATCTAGCCTCACAGAGCAGGAATATAATAAGGGAATTTACAATATGAAGTAGGCATCAACCAATCAGAGACACCAATCCCCAATTGTACTTTTAGGCACCAACCTACTAGAGACATCAATCCATAATACAAAGATTTGAGCATTTTGTATCAACATGAATAGATGCAAGCTTGATATTACAAGCATACTATAGTTAGTCATCCTTCATTGTACTCAAAATGTACTGATAATGATAATTCAAGTACAATTACATTTAATTCTCAATGTACGACTGACATTACTCCTTAGACATCAGTGAGCACTACCTGTCATCAAGGACACTACTCCTTGACATTACTCCTTTGACATCAATGAAAACATTTGTTCAACACTTTATAAACTAACACTTTTTGGAATAAGTCTAGTTTGTGGGGAGTAAAGCAAAATTATATAATTTTTTTGTAATATTAATCTAATTTTTTTCATATTAAAGTAACATTCCAAGATTACATTATGAATAATGAGTCTAAATTATTTGAAATTATCTAGAAAAATATTCTAGTTAATTTGGAATGAAATTCTCTCTAACCTAGAAAAGGGGCCATGAGTCTAGATTATTTGAAATTGTTCATTTGTGTTCTAGATCACCTTAATTATTTCATTTTATACTTATTCCATATTTTAATGTTTATTATGATTTACCTATATCTCTTATGTTTCCTATCATATCCATCGTATCTAATTTACCATGAGGCTTACACCTTACCATTGTCTATATTGATTCACTTTTGTTGAGTCTCTATAATGAAACTATATAGATACATCATGTTTCTTACCATCACACTCCTAGAGTTAATTATTGTTGCTATCTTGTTATATCATGCTTCTAAAGACTACAATTTGATCCTACATTTCCATATCATACTTTTAGAGTTGTCTTTACTCTAGTACCTTCATGCCTTACCTCATAATATTCGACCTTATCATACTACATCTTTACATTTGAGGCATTATGTGTTCCTCATTATCACATCCTAGGCTTTTGTAGTTATATACTTACCATATGTTCCTTATACATTGAGGGCACTCCTTCCCACACACATTACCTTGTTCCTACATATATCAACCAGGGACTTATAATCTTACCTACACTATTGTGTAGTTCATGCTCTTGGACACCACATTGGGGGCATATACCACTCTAGTGCCTTATACTTACAATTGTGTCTTTGACATCACCATTTTATATTGTCCATGCTAGGGGAAACCTTACTTCCTTGATACTATCTCTAATACATATATGATCATCATGCCTTTTTATTCTAGATGTTACACATGCTTATTCCATAATGTATTCATTATCTCTATTAATTTACACAATTGCATGTTTATTTATAGATTATATTTACTTTCATGTATATTTTTCTCTCCTCCAATTCATTGAACCTATGGATACAACCAATTGAAGGGGCGTAAGTTATCACTAATATTCCTATATTTAGCTTTTAGTTAGTGATAGGGGGTTATGGAGACTCATACCATGACCAAAGAGCATTATCACATGACATGCCTTGTGCGTCATGCACCACCTTATCCTCTCATGACTACCATGCTAAACACACCATTATCATTCTTTGATTAGGAATTTCTCTTTACTCATTTCCTATTATTTCTATTTCCTAGATAATTGGCAAGCTCCTATTTCATACTTTATTTTCACTTGCAAGATAAAATTTATACATATTTTTCCTTGTTTTGCAAGTTCTTATAGAGAGTGCATACTATTTAAGACACATTTATATGATTACACCTTAAACATGGTCCATTACTTTACATGAAATCCTATTTTGTGTCCCTTGATGTTTGAATATCTACTTTACATGCATGTTTGTGAATGCTAATTACTTTGAGATGAATGATCATTTTAGGATTCAAATTCGCCGATTCAAATTCACCTCAAAGTGGGGGGGAAATAGTAATGAAATTTGCATACCTATGCTATTTCTCATTTTAGTTTTGTACTCATTTTGATAAAATATCTTGATACATGTTCATATTGACAAATGGTACGATCTTGTGTAAAGTTTGGCTCATTTCCCTAACCTATAATCAACCGTATAAATACATGTTCCTACACACCTATCCCTGACCATATCTTTACACACACATACTTTGATACATTTTCGTCATCTACACATTTATTTGTACAACTATTTCTATATAGATGTTAACCTCTTAGGCTAATCATTTCATTATCCAAGGTCGTTTCTATGATTTAACAGTTAACCTTATGGTCATATCCTTGACCTCATCCTTTTCAAAATTCAAAATATAAATTTGGTTGACCACCCTCTTTATTTTCCTACCTTGAACTGACTAAGTACACATTTGGTGCAATTTGATGTTGTGCAAGTATTTAAAGACATTCAATGCATTCATTCAAAACATTAAGGAATCTCTCATTTTCAAGCATCCTAGAGCTCTAAAGGAGCAATTAAAAGTGACCCACTTTGATTAATGCATTAAAATGAGCAAAGAATGTGCATAAATAATTATAGGGCCCTTACTTGCTATCTTCAATCTTTTTGTATAGATTTCTAGGGGTTGACCTTGAAGAACTTCTCTCCTCATGACAATGCTAGCACTTTCAAGGTATTTTTAAATATCACCAATTTGTTAGATATTCGAAAGGAGCAAAGTAGGCAAAGATCAATCCAACAAGTTATTTTAGTAAATTGTATTATGTAGGGTCAAATCCAAAGGCAAAGGATGGATTCAAGATTGGAAATTTGACCTAGAGTATGAAACTGAACCCTAGACAAAACAAAGGTATAACCCAAAGTCCCAATGCATTTCATTACATTTCACTACCAAAGATGACCTATTCTAGCTCTAAGATATCCAAATCAATGTTACAATAAAATCATCCATCACCAAGGTAAGTGACATTATCCTTCTTTACATTTACTTTCTTAAAATAATTGTTACAAATTATTAGATTTACCAATCTCAACTATCATCTATTTATTAATCTAGATTATTTTATACGTAATCAATTGTATTCAAATTAACCTAAAGAAAACTTTATTTTTAATCTAGATTATTTTATATGTAATCAATTGTATTCAAATTAACCTAAAGAAAACTTTATTTTCTTTTAAAAAGATATAAAATCAAAGAGTCACCTTAAGTTGAAATATGATTTCATTCTACCCACCTTTTAAAATATAATAGTATATATTATCTTTTATAAAATAATACAAGATAACCTTGCTCATCCAAAAATAAATACACTCTCCCAAACAAGTAAACAAGCTCTGATAGGCCTTACATGACATTTATTGTACAAACTTTTTACTCACTGTGTCTCGATCTTCACGAAATTCTAAATATATAATCTTAGATTGTATGAACAGTTCTCTTTATCTTCCAGCTGAGTTGAAGTACAATAATTTTGTCCAATATACTATTTGGATGGTAG
>VDFB02376352.1:0-12189 GCA_007258455.2 Sequoia sempervirens | reverse complement strand
TAGATAATTTTATAGTGCATTGGTGAGGTAGTATACATTATTGCAGCTTTGAAGGGCCCTAATCTTGTGTTCTTGGCAGGTATTCTATCTTATTGTAAGTTGAATAGTAGTATTGTCAGCATTGTCACTTCTTTCTTACTTTCTTATTTGTACTTCCCACTGAATAAGTGGAAGAGGTTGGCTTGCCGCCTATTTACTTTCAGAAATTGCATTGTACTTCAAATTGCTGATCGGCTGAGCCGTCACAAAACTCATGGATCCTCTGACCATATGCTCGCCCCTCCCACCTCGAGTCTTAGGGCACATTCTTGGTTAGAGTTACTTTCAGTCAGCAGTTTGTAGGGACCTTTGACCATATGCTCGCCCCTCCTCCCACATCGGGTCTTAGGGCGCATTCTTGGTTAGAGTTACTTCAGTTCAGCAGTGCATAAGATCCTCTAACCATATGCTCACACCTTGCCCAACATTGGGATCCTGGTGTACATTCTTGGTTAGAGTTGCTTTCCGCATCGTTTTGGTTTTAGAGCTAACCTTAACGGGTGCGTGTTGCATTGCCTATTGTAATTAAAAAAAATAAAAAATTGGTTCGGTTCATTACAGAATCCTCCCTTCCCAAAGATTGCTTGTCCTCAAGCAATTTGCACTGCCAAGTCATCACAACTGCCACCACCCACCTGGATCCCAAATGATCCTGAGAAGAACTTCAACCAACATCTATTGAATATAGCTGAAGCTCTGGTCACTGTAAAGCCCTATCACTCTGTGAAGCTAGCTATCCAACAAATCAACTCCCGGATCCCAAACCTGTATATCTGACTCACTATGCTGATTCCAAGGACTGCAGCAACCTCCACCTGGATCACATGAATAAGATGGAAGTCCCTCCATCACAACACCAATGGACTTCCGCTGTGCCACTTTGATACCCCCTAGAGTCCAAGTCTCGAACTCTTGTTGTTGGAAACACCCAACTGGAGAACTTACCAAAAAACCCCTAGTGACCTCAAACTCTTGAGAGAGATTAACATCTTCTCCTTCTTTCCTCAACAAGACATCTGAGTATATCTCCACAAGGTTAAGAAGGTGGTCACGATCTGAAAAAAGGTTCAAATAATTTGACTTTATTGTCTCCAAACCTTCTATGATAGCCTGCAAATCAACATGAGAAGACTCTGCTCCAATCCCCTTTTGTCTTCTCTCTAATTGAACCGCCCAAAGATGATCCTCAATCCGTTTGTGCATCCTGTCATGATGAAATAATGCTGCAATAATCTTATCCTCATTTACCTTCAATTGGTTGTATACGGGAAGGGCTTGGTTGAATGGGAGGAGGAGCTTGTCACTCGAGTTCGTTTTGTACTTATAGAGTCATATTAGTTGAGATACAACGCCCGTGAACTCCATCTACACATTCAAGATGAGAAGTGAGACTAAGCGATTGAGAAACCCAAAGATGAAATTATGATCTTTCACCTGAGGATGGCTTATGAATCAATCACTGATGAAGAAGACAAAGAGGCTATTTTTACTTGGAGGACACAGTTGATCTTCAAGGCAAAAATATAGGATACATTGACTTCAGAGTTAGTTGAGAGTTGAGAGCAGAGAGCACATAACTAGTGCACTTCGCTACGTGAGAACCTTCGTGTCTCAAGTTCCATGCCAGTATCAGCATGAGGGTGGTGAGTATGTCGAGCTTACTGATGTTCAATCAGAGTTCCAGACACTCATCCATGGTATTTTCAATGGGGATTCCGTTGGCTGTAAGTTAGATCAACTTACAGTCATGTCAACATTATTTGATGAGGTGGTTAGGAAAAGAGGAGAGCTTCAGAGCGATATTACAGGCGGTCAGGAAAGGCTACATACACACAGTGTGCTACGACAGAGTATCAATGCTCTAGACAATGATACAGTTACTAACCTCGTGGAGGGGTTACTTGCTCGAGATCACGGCTAGTGAACTCTAGGTCCCGCCTTTTAGGATAGACATCAGACACAACAGTTAACTTGATGCTTCTTTCCGAGTTAACTCGTTGTTCCACATCTCATGCATATTTGTCTTGGAAACATCTATGTACAGTTGGAGTTTTCATTAACTGATGGTAGTTTTTCAGTTAACTTGCTTTCAATAAGGACGTGCATGCTTGCACATGTCCATTTAGATTAGATGTTTCGGTTAACTGATGGTAGCTTTCCAGTTAACTATATATTTTCCTTTATTAGGGTTTAGCAATAAAATCTTGCATGCATGCAAGACTATAGTTGACTCAAGGTGATTTTAGGGTTCCTTACACCTTTCAATGTCTATAAATAAGAGCTTTCAGCTCATTTGTAAATAACTTTTGCACGAAAAATTAATATATGTTGTGCCCACCTTGCCTGTAATATTGTTGATTCTGTATTTGTTCACGAGTTTTTATTATGATGATGAATTGTTATGCCACTTGGGTTTCATGTTATTATTATGTTGAATGCTCATCTTAGTTAAATATAGTGGCTAGTTTGATCGTGGATTGTATGCGTGTTTCGCCTATGCAATTTATTGTCCTAGTTGGTTATCCTATGTGTTTTGTTTCTAATAAGCCTATTTAGATGATGCAAATAGATGTGCCACCTTGCCTTCAAGTTGTAAATCTGTACTTAAAGCTTATCATTTGATGTGTGTGTTAATAAACTTCTTCCTAGCCAACCAAATAGTTGTGCCACCTTGCCTTCATGTTGTGAATTTGTACCTGAGGTTTATTGTATAGAACATTCTTGCTCCATTTCCTCATGCTCTGTTTACTTGAGGAGATTGGATAGATTAAAGCTTTAGTTTAGTTGTAGTTAGTGATCTGTGAAACCAAAAAATCCTTAGCTGCAACTTTCGTGGTTTTTCTTAACCTTGTGCCTCTTCTAGTTGAGAACAAAAAGATAGGACTTAGATTACTTTTCTTTTTACGCAAACCAGCACTAAAGAGGGAGCTTCCCCTCCTAATTTGAAGAGCACTCATTACGTAGTGTGCATAGCTGTCCGTACCAATTTGCACTCCAGAGGTGTTAATTGTTACGCCAACAACTATGTAACTCTTCCATAATATATGCTCCTACACCTCTTACTTGTCATGGATGTTACACACCTTAAAATGCCAAAGATACATTTCCAAGTGGAGGGATTATTATTGCAAGGGGAATCTCAAGATTCCTCTGCAATGTGTCACCTCATTTCAAATGAGGGACCAAATTATAATATTGAATTGTTATTGCAATATGTGAAACTCACCTTCTAACAATCTCTCACTTGTATACATTGCATGAAGGGGCCAACTAGCAATCTCCCACTTGTATACATGGCATGAGGGAGCCAACAAAACAAACATGGATTAGCTGCTACTGGCAGCAATTCCAATAGGTTTCCTTCACTAAGAGAATTTCTTAGTGCTTATCGGTTTCATCATAGTATGTATAGTATTTCTCAAGTTATCAACCTTTTCCATCAATAGCTAATCTTCAACATCATGAATACCCGTAGGTTTGAACTTCACTTGAGACACTTGTTTGAAACCAACAAATTTTCTTCCAGCATTACCAATAAGATCCTTGCTCAAAGATATCTTGAAGACCCTCATATTTAAGCATTGCCTAAGAAACCGGTTTGCAACTGATAAATTTTCTCCCAATAGACAACTTCTGATGAGTCTCAAAAGCTATGAAACTTTTTCATCCATTACTCTATGTGTTAACATTGAACTTGCATAGAGTCGCAATACATTACTTATAGAAGGGAAGAGTTATTTTGAATAATCTGCTAAAAAAACTGCGGGTTATTAAAATGTGGTTATTGAATAATTAGCGTTTTTTGGGGTGTTACTAAAAAATGCATTTCTTTGACTGAAAAATAAGTTAACCAAAAACCGGCCTGACTGACTGTCTTTGATTGCCTGCAACCATGGTTTTTGCTGGGCTTTTCTTCTATGGCTATTATGATTGCAAATACATGCATTACATTATGAATTTTGTTCTTTATCTATTACCTTTTGTCCCAAGAAATTCATTAGTAGCAAACCACAATGATTATTGTGGAGGATAAGCCATATTAAACCTATTCCTAAACAAGAATCCCTTTACATTCTTTGCTTTTTGTTCGTTTAAGAAGCACCAGCTCACTTATTTGGGACTCTTAACTAGTCACCTTTAACTAATGCTAAACAAAAATAAGTTATTAAGCTTTATCCTGCAATATTGGCTCCAAGTAAAAATTTGGCTCAAAGATAAACAACACAAGACTAATTAAAATTTCTTACAGCAATATGCACAGGATTAGTGACAGAACTTATGAAGACAACAAATGATAATTAGATTAATATGTAATGAGCTTTACATGCTGATGGAAGAACGATGTCTGTGGGCTTTACATCCTGCCAAAATCTGCCTAACCTGCTTCATCTCTTGGGCCTTTGTAAAGTGCCTTACTGAATTTGACTTAATTTTCTGATTTCATGCCTTTGGATTTACATCAAATTCTTGCTTTGAATACTACTTGACTGATACAATATCCTGTTTGTAACTTTCCCTTGAAATGGAGTGTTTTGGGTGTTCAATTTATTTGATTTGAAGGGAGCTCATTTTATCAGATAGTTGTAATTCCAATGTATGCAAGGGATGATAGTTAATAAATTGCATTGGTTAAGAATGACAGTCTTAGTTGTGTCATGATTCCACTCTTATATAAATCTGTAGTACTTCAGAACAGTGCTGCGTTCGAGGCAGAAACACATTTGTTCCTTGTCATTTAAAACTAGAGTTTGCAATCAATTCAATGAGACAACCTTGCACCAATAACTACAACACAAAATGCTGATAACATACACAGTAATGGCCATACAGCTGTTACAGCAGTTGATACATAGTGTTGAATACATCAATAGTTCATTGTATCTTGTTAGAGTGACACATACTCAGTACTAACATAAGTCCCCGGACTACTATAGTTCCCTAGAATCAGCCTTGCATTAAAAGATCTCTGTATTACACTAGCTGCATACAATATTAGCTGAGCAACTGAAGCTGTCATGTCCCAGTGGGTATGGTGATTTAATTAAATTATTTAATTAAGTTGTCCAAATTATTGATAATTTATGAGGATAGCTTAATTGATGATTCAATTAAATCAAGAGATGTTATTAAATTAATTATTTATTAAGTTATTCCCATAAAATAAAATATCAAAAGGGATGACTTATTATTTAATTAATTTAATAATAAAAAGTGACTTAAGTGACTTAATAATAAAATAATAAAGTAATAAAGTCACTTAAGGAATATTTCTGGAATCTTCTAGAAGTCTCTTGGTGATGAGGTTGAAAAAGTATAAAAAGAGGCTTGGGCTATGCATTTGGACATCTTGAGTTGCAAACACTTTTCTACTACACTGCTGAAGCTGAATGCTTAGCTTATTGTTTTCCAGTCTTCGTTTGTGAAAGACCAAACCTAGCTGGTTAAGTGCCAATTTCGGTTGTGCAACACCAACCCTAGTTGGATAGTGGCGGAAGATACTTCAGTCTTTCTCATTGGACTTATTGCAATCATTGGAGGTCATTTTTGGAGAGATTTATGAGATATTTTGAGGTCTGTAATTTTGTTTCAATCTGCAGACCAGCCATGGAAGGATTAACATTTTCATTCATTACTCTTCATTGAAGCTTCATCTCTTTGTGGGTATTGGAGGGATCACTTTCTCTTGCGAAGACAATCATTTCTATAACAATTTTGGAAGCCAATATTGCTGTATTTATTTTTCTAAAAAGTTGTCAGGCAAACCAAGGGCGACCTCTTGGCAAGGGGGCGATTTTAGTTTTGGAGGCACAATAAATTCCAATAAAATTTGTGTGGCATTGCTGGGCATAGAAAAGGGTTGACACACCTTCTTGAAGGAAAAATTCAGCTTCATCAAAGAGAAACGAGCTTATTTGTGGGTGCTGCTACAAAACCAGGTTCTTCATTTCTGAAGTTATTTTGCATTTAGTGTCTCATTTACATTAGGGATCATTTGCTGGTATAATCAGCATCACGACAATGTAATTACAGTCATATTATGAACAATCAAATTGCATATGTAAGGCTGTCATGAGTATGGTAGTTGGCATTGATAGTTTCAGTCATATCTATATTGTAATAAGTTTGATTGCACTTCATCTACAACTTGTAATCACTTATATTTCATTGCAATATCATATTGGAGATATAAGGAGTTTGCTGGTCATTTATTTGACAAAATGTCTTTTACATGTAATTGCATTACTTTGTGTTAGTTTTCATGCCAACTGTTTGTGAAAATTCCTCTTGGCTGTAGGTGTGCATTTGCATTTAGAAATTCATTTATATGCACTTGAAAACACATAAAGAGTTGCATCTTCATTTTAGATAATTGCATAGTCATCTTGGAAGATATTTACAAGCATTTATTCATCATTGCATCAAGACAAAAGAAAGCAAAGCAATCTGAAGCTTATTATCAGCAAGTTGGGTGTTGCAAGCAAAGTGTTTGTCAAAATTCCAAGGGCAGAAAATCAGTGTTCTTGGATCAGATTTGGCAAGGCACTTTACGTAAAACCATTAATGGGGCCACTCACGCTCGAAAGTGTTTGGTGTGATGACAAATCACAAGAAGTTTACCATTCTCATTTCTCTCGAGCTTCTTATAATCTTTGGAAGAGTGCATTATTATGATCCTATTTCAACCTTTAAATATATGTAATGTACTTTAGTAAAAACATTTGTTTGAGTTACTTGATTAAAGATTCTTCCAAGAATTAGTAATACTGAGTGTTACAACGAACCCATACACATATACGCAAATCGAAAAGATACACCATTTCAAATCATTTTCTACACATATAGCCAGGAATAAATACTCCAAACCTCGGAATGTTATGGGCCGGGTCCTCAGAATGATACAAGAAATGCGTCTTTCATAACTCGAGCTGCCAAAATGTCTATCCAAGCCCTTTAAAATGGTCGGCTCAGGTAATAAGAGGCACACCCAGGCCAAAAGATGACACCCGCCCTGTCTAGTGCTCTCCAAAAACCACGACGTCACAAAGAGCTGATACAAATGACGTTTTTTTCTTTGCCCAAATTTCGTGTCCTTTTTATGCTGAATGATATTCTTCAGAAGCCATGACTTATCAAGGGTTTTCTGTGTGTTAATACAACGCCATAGGTAACTCACAAAAACGCCTTCAAAAACTTCAAATATTTCCCCACTCGAATCCGATGCAACACAAAATGCTCTTAAAGGATGACGCGAAAATTAGGATGCTAACTTTGTTTCTTCTCTCCAAATCTGCAACATGCCAGGCTAGGAGTGATATTACACACTCGAAATAGTGGCTGGGGTTTACAAAACTCATAACTAGGAGGCTCGAGCTTCTCCATAAAGAAAATGACGTATTTTTCTCAAAAGTTGTGACCAAAAGAAACCTCCATATTTGTATTTTTCCATCCAAATACCCCCGTGACTTTTAGCAAGGGAAATCTTTTTAATATTCTCACTATGAAAAATATAAGTGACTTTCATAAGGTGGTGTTTAAAATATTTCATAAGTCACTTAAAGGCATTTCCACAAAGTCACTTAATAAAGTGATTTAATTAATTACCCAAGTCACCTCTTAAGATGAATTTAAACCTTAGGCGAATATTAGTAATTAATTAAATGATTCTTGTAATGTCCCCTCCTTAGTCAGCATCAAGTGACTAGGGGTTAGCTCATTACTTGACCCTCGTGAGCTAGCAGTGTGTTTAGAGGGTCCATCTGGATTGTTTCCCCGGCATTTGGGACATTTCACATGGTAGTGGTTTCAGTGGGTTTAGGTTCTAGCATCTGTTTTGTTCACTGGCTTAGTTTTTGGACACTTACTATTTATAGTAAGTGATATTTATGGACATGCTATTTTTGGCAGGGCATCTGGACTCCTGACTTTGGTAGTGTCATGAGTGGCATGATTTTCATGGCATAATTAATAAGTTATTAATGAGGGAAGAGGTATTAATGACATTATAATAATAATAAGTTATATTATAAAGTTATTTATTAACTTTATAAAAAGGGGCCCACTTAAAGTACATGAAACAATTACCCTCATTAAGTGATCTAATATTATTTTATTGTGCCAAAGTCAAACTATTACTTAAAAGTGAAGTTTATATCATTTTTAATGACTAAAAAGGGGCCACTTGAGAAAATCGAATTTTTTAGTGAGAGTATATAAGCACTCAAGGCAAAGTAGACTTCACTTGGCTGATTATTTGACATTTGCTTTGGAGTTTTCTCACCTGAAGCTGGGGTTTCAGACTGTGATCACCATTGGAGAACGTCAAATCTTCAATTGGGAGCTGATTTGAAGTGGTGAAAGACCCACTGAATTTTGGCTATTTAGAGGGCTTCACTCAGAAGTCCATTTGAGCAGATTGAGATAGATTTTCAAAGGGTTTTGAAAGCTTTCATTTTGCAGACCTGGCTATTCACATCAGACTGGTTAATATCATCATTCATTAATGATTTAGGCTGGGTTTTGAAGAGTTTCATTGGCTGGCTGGGCCGTACCATCTTAAAGCAAGACGTCTTTCATTTGGAGACCAATCGCCTCTCTTGAAAGTTGTTTCTTCTTGTTTATGGGACGGCTGTGTTGGAGATTCAAGGAGCAAGCAATAGACATTGGGAAAAGAATTTATACAGCTGCAACAACAAATCAGACCAAGGGTTTGGGCGATAACTCCAGGTTCTTCTCATTATTTTGTATATAGAGTTTGCATGTCAAAGAATTACAATCATATGATAATAAAAGATTGCTAAGGTCTGTTTGGTGAAATAAAGATTGTTATTTTGCATCTGCATGTTAATTTGTGATAGCTGTACAAGTTTTATTTATATCAGCATTTTATATTTCAAGCATTGCATCTCTCAAAAAAAGCAAAAAGCAAAAAACACAAAATAAACCAAAAAACCAAGCAAACACATCAAAACAGAAAATTATATCAGCTAAAAGGAAATCAATCAGAGGGTTAAGCCATCCGGGCTTACTATAGTGGTATCAAAGCATTGGTCTTGCCAGCCTGTTGGGTTTGTTTGCACATGAGATCACAGGAAGTGGGGCTACATAGGTATTATACCAGGCAAAGAAAGGCTGAACAGCGAGGTAAATAGGCAGAAGAACAGTTCAACAGTGGGATTCATGGAGGAAAGAAGAGAAGGTAGTCCTCCTAGATTTGCTAGACATGATGAGGAATAGGAAGCAAGGAATATTTTCAAAGGAATAGAGGCAGGACAGCATCAAATAGCAGCACAACAACAACATATAGCTAATGCTTTGCAACAATTAACATTTGCCATACAACAGATTGGTCAACCAAGAAGACATTAACATGAACAAGAAGATCATGGAAGTGTAATGGCTACACCAAGGGGGAGAAGAGCATCTACTCTTACTTTTGATAGGCCAACACATCCCACCTTTCTACCAAATGAACCAGTTACATCACGGTTGGAAGAGGAACATGAGCCACAATTTATAGATAATGTTATGGCTATTCATGATGAGTGGAATTTGTCGCCACCGGAAGTCAAACAACACATGTGTTTTGATAGATATGTGAGCCAAAAAAGGGAGCACTTAAGAATGAGATTTTATAGGAGATCTTACCCTTAAAACAGGGAACTTGAACATGCAACCAGCAAACTAACTATGTGTTATTTTAATGGAAGTGGTAAGGTTTCAGCTCGTTCTTGGATCAACAAATTGGACACATTCTTATCATTACGTCCTATGTTTGAAATTGATGCAATTAAGTTTGCTTCCTTGCACTTAGATGGTATTGCACATGATTGGTGGCACCATGGCATGGTGACACTACAACATAATAGAATCACCACATATCAAGAGTTTGTTGATAGATTGGTAGAAAGATTTGATAGAAAGGATCCAGAATCCTATTTTAGAGACCTTGCACAGCTGAAAGAAGTTAGCAGTTTGGAATCATATATCAGTGAATTTCAAAAACTATCAGTTATGGTCACATGAATTTCTGAGAGAAGGCTGATCATACTCTTCATGGAGGGATTATTTGAGCCAATGAGAGGGTGGATTAAAGCATTTGATCCACCAACATTGCAAGAAGCCATGAGAAAGGCAAGGAGCATGGAACCATCTACCTCACGAAGCAAATTTGTTCCTAAACCATCCTCTTCAAGTGACCAAAAGATTGTCCCAAACATAGTTGGAATACTCGGCGTTTGGAAGTACTCAGCAAGCTCGAAAAACTCAGTTTGGAAAAAACTCGGCAAAAACTCGGCAAAAACTCGGGAACTTAAAAAATTGCTTAAACTTCACTAAAAATGCATTTTTTTTTGCAAAATTCAAAGATAAGATGCATCCAGTGAGTCAATAAATGAGTACATAAAAGAAACAAGCTTAGTCTAGTTGTATTTGATTGATTTGAAAGAAAATTGGGTACAAAATGGCATCCTCATGTGAAATGCGCTAATGTTGATATTCTGAAACAAAATGAAAATAGCAAATTGTTTTTGTAAAAATGAAATTAAATACTACATTAATATATTTTACAAATTTACATCTTCCTCTTTCCCATGTCTAGTGAAAACTAGGGGAGAGGTAGAACTAGACGATATTATAGATGAAGACTTGTAGGCAAACTTGGAAACTTGGACTTAGAGAGTACCTAGAAAATCAAATGAATTCAATGGGAGTTTGAGGGCAATGCCCCCAATGGGGTCAAGGGGCAGTGCCCCTTGTGGGCCCCAGGGCAAGCCCTTTGTGGGGGTTTAAAAAGCACACCTCTAGTGGGGTTAGTCGAGGGGCAGCACCCTCACAGGGTCTGGGGCAACGCTCTGGGTGCTGAGGGGCAAAGGCCTCTGTGGGGGCTTGGGGCAACACTCTAGCCAGGCTGGAGGGGCACAGCCCCTCCTCGTGGGGGCTCCAGGGGGCACGCCTCGGGCTGGGGGTCCGGGGCACCCCAATGAGGCTCAAGGCATCTCGGGTCCCGGATGTGATTTTTGTGACCGCACCAATCAGCAGAATAAAGTAATCCAAAGGCTACTCCATTCTCTCTTGATCAAAGAATTCCATATGCTAAGATTGCCAGAAAGTTCGTATGTTCAACTCCAAGGTTCCGAAATGCTATGGAATACCCTCAGTTGGTTCGTTGTGATATGCTGTTTACACGAGGGGACTTACACAATTGTTCAAAAGGCTTGCAGCTAACATCAAGTTAATGATTGGAAGGGAATTTATGCAATACGGATGATTTAGCGATGAGGTACGTTTTCCTAAAACTAACCAGAAATTGTATTGAATTGAATGGCTGCAGGGATTAGAAAGTTTATGTCCTAGTCTAAGTGCAAGAGGCATTGAGCTTGACTTCAGTGAACTTCAACCGAACTTTGTCTTGCCTCGCGTTGGACAGCTTCAACAAGGTTGGTGCAATCTTGAAAGGGGCAACGAAAGGTGTTCAGATCACGACTCAACAATGCAAATACCATCAAGATGATGCATACACACACATGAATCACAATCGAAGTTAAGTTTGAAAAATATTCCAGTTGTCCACGCAGGACAAACTTACCATCAGTAAGCTTGTTAGTGGTATGGGTTAACGAAGCTCACTTAAATCAAACGCAACCACCCACAACTAACTATTTGCATGAAAATGAAAATTACTCTAACTTAAGTCTTACTTGAAGTAAAAGGACTAAGAAACCTCTCTAGCTTGCTCATAACAAAGAAGAATTCACCATCAATGAAAGCTCTTTTATTATGGAAGTTTTCACAACAATCTCTTACAAAGTTTTCAAAGGAAAACTTTCCTTCTCCTTCAAACTATGCTATGCTAAGCTACACAACTACACTATCAATCTCTCTGCTCTATTCTCTAGTCTGATCTCTATTGTCTAATCTTATGATGTACAAATGAGGTGGGATGTGTTGTGACCTTTTCACACATCGCCCCATTCAAAATGGGGGACCCATAAATTTTTGCTCCATTCTAGTCTTTTGGCTTTGGTTTCTATCTTTCTCTCTCGTTCTGCTTCTTTTTCGCCATCTGCTTTCCCGGAACGCTCCCGTCTGCGAGATTGAATGCAAAGATTCGACCAAGTATTGAAATTAGGGTTTCACATCTTTAAGTCACTT
>VDFB02376351.1:0-39500 GCA_007258455.2 Sequoia sempervirens | reverse complement strand
GAATCTACAGACAAAATGTGACAAGACTCTAGTTTGCATCATCTTCAAATTCCTCACGGTTTAACTGCTATAGGTGCTCGAATGTGAAGATTTAGTTAAAAAAAAATCAATGTCCAATTTGGCCAAAAATTGTAAACCACTATTGTGGGATCACCCTACAGTGAATATCAGTCCAGTCATGGCGTTGCCACCAAAAAACAACAAAATTGATCTACCAAATTCACCACCTAGCCAAGCGACGCACATCCATAAAATGAGTCTCATTCATAGACCCAACACCAACGTCGCACATCCAAAAAACCAGAATCGATCAAAACCCATAATCGAGCCCATCACTCATCCAACTCAACCCCCTCAACTAGCAGATACTCACATAAATGCCACCTCCAATCTACTCTGCCTGCAGGTTCCAGATAGAGATGGTGTTTCAAGAAAATGAGTCCACACCGTGCACAGTTCTTATGGTCCAGTAGAGCTTCACCTTTGAGATCCAAAAGAAAGGGGTACCTTCGAACTGCCACCCTAGGAATCAGAGCCCGATGCATGTCCCTTAGACATGGCAACCCAAACCCCAGCTCTGTAATAATTATCACATCTTCCATGCCCTCCGACAGATTGTCCATCACCAATTTGCATGTCTTCAAGAGCATTACCACTTTAGGAACTTCCAACTCCAAGAGCGCAACCACAAAACAAGTGGGGATGTTTGTGTTTGTTCAATAACGCTAAGTCGAGGCCATGTATTCTTCTGCCAGAAGTAGCTGCACCGCCTCCAAGACCAAGGGGTCTCAATCTTTAAACACCGACTTCAACCTCCTATAGCATATTTTGTTGACAAAATCCCAAAGCTTGCAAGAAATCTTAAGGCACACCGGCGTCTCCATTATCGCAAATAGCCAAACATACAAGGGAGCCAAGGTTATAAAGACTTGCATCACCCACAAAGCGTGTGGAGATACAATCATATCTCTCCACCGTATCCTCAATCCATTAATCTACCAGCATATACCGTCCTTTCAATAATTCTCCACACACCACCCAGGGTCGATGTTGTCACCATCAGCTGACGATGTGACAGACCAAGTGGTTTTGGGTGACATCCACCAATCACACCTCCCATCACCAGCATTGAAATTAATTGCCTCCTTGCCTCCAAGCACCTTGACCATGCCAGCTAGCCTATATATTATCCCTGACCTACCACACGGACAGTACCAACTCTAAAGACACCCACCTACCAACCGCAAGTATTTTCATATAATATATTATAATACATTTAATATTATATTAATATATTATATATTATAATATATATATATATATAATTTAATTTAACATTTTTATATAATATATTAAAATACATAATATTTTTTTTTAGGTAAGTGCTACCAATGGGGGTAGCTCCCTCTATTGATTTAACAGAAAAATTACAATCTGCCATACAACATCTATTAGTGATACAGATATCCCACCCCTTATGAAACTTCAATCAGCCTGGCCACAACATTTTCCTTGATCAACCTAGGGTTACTCCCAAGGAATTTCATGAAATCATTGATATTATACTTTTGCACCACTCCTTTCTTGAAAAGCCTCCAAGCCTTGTGCGGCTTTTATTTTTTCTTGTCCTTATTAAGGCTTAGGACCCCACTGCTAGCCCAAACTCAGGCTCAATCGGCACATTAACGATGGCAACCGAGACAACCAGATATTTCTCCTCTTGTTCGTATCTCAATGCCACTCACACACCCCATAGATGTTCCTCGAGCACTTGGACATAATTTTTGAAGAATCTTCCAAGCACCATGCCATCATGGGTATGACTTCCACTCCAAAAATCCTCCCTGACCACCTTCTTGATCACGTCCACCTCCTTATCTTGCGCCTTTGGAAACAAGAACTGAATCTACACCTCGCATATTTCCACCACCCTTCCAGCACCATTCCCAGCCGAGCACCTGCAAGTAACACCAAATTGCATCTAGCCATCCTCTTGCTTGGATTCAATTCAAATGCTACACCTCTTTATAGACGAGCAGGCCATTTTTCAAGTCTTTAAAAGCCCAATGAATATTTTCAAATTGATTCCATGCCAATCCCACAAGATGAAACAACCCACAGACACCACAAATGTTGCCACATGTAGAGGCAGTACATCCACCTTCCAAGGCAGCAGACTAATCTAATGCTCTAGCCACCAACTCCATTCTTACCTGCTCGTGACATGATCTTTTGTCGATATGAATGTCCTAACACATCACACTGGTCAGGCCCCTTTCATGTCATTTTGGATAGCTTCTCTCAACTCATCCAGTAATTTTGAGCTATCGTAAACAGCCACCATGGAAACCAGTGTCACACCCAAATTGGCCAATGCATCAGTTACAATGTTGGCTTCCCAGTACACATGGTTGACCGTGAAGTCATCAAGACCATCCAAGAATTGGTAGATCTTTGAGATCTATCCTTTGAACTTCCAATTTTTCATCTTTCTTTTACGCACCACATTAATACACAACATCGAATCGCCCTCAATAATACACCACATTAATTTTTCACCTTTCTCCAAACAAATCCTAAGGCCATCGACAAGAGCCTCCAATTCAACAACATTATTGGTTGTCATGCCAATTCCCTATGCAACACCCACTCACAATCACCATTATCGTTGTGGATAATTGCCCCAACCCCGACCAACCCTGGGTTCCACTTGGTCACCCCATCAAAGTTGAGTTTGACATGACCAGGCCACAGGGTGGATCATCTCATCTCCCTTGTTTGATTTTATTTCCCTGTCCCAACCATCGTGGGAGGCCTCAACGTGTCCCACTTTTTCTTTAGCTCGTTGTCCCATGAAGTAAACTTTGTGTTCGCCCTGGGAAGACATTTAGTGTTCACCACCTCACAGATGCTAAACTCCAGTCGTCAAATAAGTTCTTCTGCTTCTAGATATTGCTTGTTGAACACCCTCCGGTTTCGCTCTTCCAAACATTCCATACTAGCATTGAGGGGGCAATCGACCAGACTTCCCACCAAAGATCACAACCAAAGCGAGTCAGCCAACCTGACAAAAATTCCTTCAAGTTCGTCTGCCTAGGAGCATACCAACCCAGAGACTGTATAAGCCAATTCCAGCATGACGCTACATGAGGACATGTGAGAAAAAGATGGTCCACACACTCCCCTGCCACCCTACATAGCAAACAAATGAATGAACTAAATATCCTATAGTTCGCCAACCTATCACCAATAATAGTTCGTAAATCCATGTTTGTACAATTGAAATACTATATAAAAAACATGCAATATTTAGAATTTGATCTAGATTTATATAAGATTAACATGCACATTGGATAATTCTATATAATGTATATTATTATTTAAATTTTCTTTTTATGAAATATTTTATATCATTTATAAGATTGTTTTGTTATTAGATACAAGAGCTTGAGTCTTAAGTTGAATCTATTGAACTAAGAGTGAAGGATTGAGGGACATCCACTTAACCAAAATAACCTGAAATATAAATATTATTTTTATTTTAAAAATATATATAAAAATAATTATTTCATGCAGATTAATTTGTAAGTACTTTTTATTTTGAAATTTATATAAAAACAAGCGCCACGTAGTGGCTAGTACTTGCCTTAATAGTATTGTAATTATTGTTTTTTAGATTTGATAAAAATTAAATGTAAGTTTTATTAATATGAATAAAAATAAATGTAAGTTTTGGTAATTATAGTGTTTTAGTATTGTTAATTAGTTATTTTAATGACTTAACCCTAACCCTAACTCTAATTCTATCTCTTACCCTAACCCTAACTCTATCCCTAGGTCTAACCCTAACAATAAATTTTAAACCATTGTCTTAATCCTAGACCTATCTCTAACCCTAACTATGAGTGTAACACTATCCATAACTATAAACCTAATTTTTATCACTAACTTTTAAATAAAATACATATTTAATAAATGTTATAAATACGAATTATTATATATTAAATAAATTTTATAGATAAAGTAAATATAATATATACTACAAATCATTAAAAGATAGATATTACATGGTAATCTTTCTTCTCTTATTATTAATATAAAATTGTTATATACTAAAATGATTATTTATTACAAGTTGTTTATTTCTAATTATATATATATATATTAAAAAATAAAATATATCATATTAAATTATCAATTTGATTCATAGTAGACACAAGTGCAACTATATCTCTTCATTCAAATCAATAATTGTTAAATATTAACGAATCAATGATTATAGATGGTATTATTTTTTCAAAGTCCAACACTTCTAGATTAAACTATGTACTATTTTGAATTGACATTTTGAACCACACTAAATGATTCATTGTAGGAAGAGGATAATGAACAACATGATTGTAGAAATGACCTTAAGAAGAGTTAAGTGGTGGGAGTGGGTAGGGTGGAAGGAGATTGGAAAATGAAGTAAAAGTGAAAATAGCTGAAAAAATGATGAAGACATAATAGAAGAATGAATAATATAGTAATATGATATAACACAAATAAATGGATAAAAAAGGTTACAAGTTAAATGTCTCAAACAATGAATAAATGACTCTAATGACCTTACCCTAACCCTAACTCAACGATTCATCATAAGAAAATGATAATGAAGAATATAATTGTAGAAATGGCCTTAAGAAGAGTTAAGTGGTGAGAGAGGGTAGGGAGAGAGGAGATTGAAAAATGAAGTAAAAGTGAAAATAGGCAAAAAATGATGAAGACATAACAAAAGAATAAATAATATAATAATTTATGATATAACACAATAATAATAAAACCAAAGAAAAAATAAAATATACTATAAAACTTAAAACAATAATAATTTAACCAAAGAAAAAAGAAAAAAGATGAGATTATATATATATAATATATATTAGAAAATTAAATAAATGATTCAATTAAAATAAAAAAATGGATGATTAAAATACAATAGATTATAATATATATAACCTATAATATATATTAATATAAATAGATGAAATCATAATAATTTATATAATATATATTAATATATAATAATTTATATAATATAAACCTACAAAATAAAATAACTTATATCATATATATTAATATAATGTATAATATAAATTAATATATTACCTACACAATGTAGATTAACTTATTTACCTACAAAATATTACCTTCAATAACATAAGATATAATTAGAAATAATATATAAATTCTACATTAATACAGGTTATATATATAAATTAATATCATCTATATTAAAATAGGTTGTATATTATATATAATAAAGACCTAAAATAATATAGGTTATCTTATATATTCCTATATTATAATTTATTTGGAGAACTTATATATAAATTAATATAAAAATATACATGATGAAAAAAAATTATTAATTAAAAGGAGAGCATATAATAATTAAATTATACCATAAAATATTAAAAAAATAGATAACAAAGATATTAGTGTAATGGAAAGAATAATATGTAATTTTCTTTTTATTTTATTTATTTTTATTTATTTTTTGATCGGTGATAATTGTTTTATTTTATTGAAACTGGAAATTTAAAAAATCACATTACAACAGTATCAAATTAAAAGAAGAGTCTTTTGTCAACTGTTTAACCAGCACCAAACCCCAAGAAAAACTACCAGTGCCCAAAAAACTACTCCACACTTCTACCCTATCATTCTAATCCCCTAGCCTCAAGCTAAATACTTAGATTTTCAATATACAAATTTCAGGCCTCATCACAAACCGACTCAAAAAATGCAATTTTGAGGCTTTTAGCTACACCTAAGACCACACCAGTCTTACTCATTCTTCGACGAAGGTTCACCCAACTCCAATGGAAGAATTTTCGTTATCGGTTTCACTTTCTTGCACAGACACAGACCCTTCCTCGCGCGCATCTCTTCTCGAGCTATCTCCTTCAAGTCTGCAATCTTCGTCTCCAGTTCAGCTAGCTCCGAACATATTTTCAGTGCTTCCCATCCACATTCAGTTTTCTCCTGCCACCTATCCTTTGTTCACCCTTCTAGCCATCTAATGAAGAGATGGTTTACGTCTACCATCTCCAAACTGCCACCATCTTGTCCTTCAATTTTAACGAAACCTACTCCCGGTAACGCTCATGCCAATATCTCGTCCATTCCAACTAAGCAATCTTTTGGAACCATAGTTCTCATAACTCGCCTCACTACCGTTACTGGCTCCCCTAAATCCAACCCCCATGCCATCATCAAAGAGTAAATATCCAGATTCATTCGCAATCTGTGGGTCAATTTCCCAAACCCATCTCCCAACATTAATTGCACTACTTGTGCCACCTTCTCGTCCTTAAAAAGGAATAATCCCCTCATCTGTTTCATTGACGCCTTCCCCTCAAAAGTATCCATATTCCTTCACGCAGACAATGTGAAGTTGGCTTCCATTGTCACACGACTTCACAAACTACCAACTTGCACCACACCACCAAAACGTACTTCACACTAAAAAACTCGCACCCCTATGAGCATTTAAGGTGGTGGAGTGATTAGATCACCCCACTTTGCAAGCCACATTCATAAATGTCGAGCGTACGCTCAGCCTCGACAAAACACCTTGTTTAATGCTCCCCATCAAAAACCGACTCCTACCAACTTGTGCAGTACGCAAGCCAGCATCAACGGATATATTTTCCTAAGCCAAGTCCTCCACATTTATAGTACTAAAGTCTTCAAATTTCAAAATGTCTACTCCTATTAAAGAAAGTGTCCACTTCAATAATATATCTGCCTCCATATTTCTCATATGCCTAATGTGGCTCACCTTATAATCTTCAAAAGAGGCTAAAACCTCATTAATTCTCTAAACCACCCCCTGCAAATGCTAAGCATCGATTTTTCCTTTTATGATTGCTTGGATAATTATTTGAGAGTCTCCTTCCAAATGTATCCTTGGAAAGCCTATCCTCCTGGCTAGTTTAATTGCCATAAGGGTTGTTACAGCTTCTGCAACATTATTAGTACCATCCTTCAATCTCATTGCTCCCATGGCTAACACATTACCATTCCAGTCACGTATAATACATCCAACACTAGATGGTCCCAGATTTCCTTTTGACGCTCCATCAAAATTAACCTTCCACCATCCTTCCTTTGTTTTTTCCCATTTGTTAGATTCTAAAGAAGACTAAGTTGGATTAGCCCAACCAGGCCCCTTAATAGGCCTTTCTTTTTATTTTAGTATTTTAATAGTGTGAATCCAAATCTCTATAAAATAGTTAACTGATTTTTGTGAGATTTTTTAAATAAAAAAATAACAATTACATTCTTAAACAAAGTCAAAATAAAAATAAGTAACATTTATTTATTTTAGAAAGATTTAATAAAATGACTGGGTGATCCCACAATAGTGGTTTACAATTTTTGGCCAAATTGGACACTGAAATTATTATTTTTAACTAAATCTTCACATTCGAGCACCTACAACGGCTAAACCGTGAGGAATTTGAAGATGATGCAAACTAGAGTCTCATCACATTTTGTCTGTAGATTCTAAAATTATTTTTTTCAAAATTTTTGGAATCAAATTGCACTTCTTTTTCCATCTCCCATGAAAACTGGTTTTTTCATAAAACAACATTTTTAAAAAGTGACGCACACCGTATAATGCATAACTTTTTTTCCATAAAGAATAAAAATCTAATTCTTTCAATTTAGATTTTTAACTCCGATATCTATGCTTCCACTTGGTTAGATAGTTTTTTATTGAATATTTTTTCTTTAATCAAGTTTCGAAGTCAAACCAATAACAATTCAGACATAGCGCGACTGTATAACTCGTAAATTTTTTTATATATATATCAAAATTCAATTTTATTTTTTTGTTGGATCAAGGACTCAATAACTGGGGCACTCATATTTTTTAAAAACTAAATTGATAATCTGCTATTTTTCCACATGTGCAGAACGAAAACCTTCATTTTTGATGAAAAACCTATGTTTAATAAAACTAAAAAAAAAATACATAATGAAACCAAAACATATTAAAATTATATTCGTTGGATAGCTCGTTCCGAGGACTACCTGATTCTAGTTGGGTTTCTGAAGAATCGTCCATTTTCATCCTCAAACCAACCTTCGAAGAGTAAAAAAATAGGTTTTGTTTGTGTTTGAGGGAGGTAGGGTTTAGGGGGGTTCGCTTGAACCAAGGTTTGCTCCTAGTTACATGTAATTTGATTGCTTAAAGCATTGAATGGGTTCACTCGAACCCTAGTTTGACCAAACCCATTTTTCATTCGTGTGAACCTTCAAGTTTGTACGAACCCCTAGAATCAAAAAAATTGCCATGGGATCATTTTTTTTCAATTTTCCTTCCTCCATCAAATTGTAAACCACTATTGTGGCTTCACCCGACTATATAAAGCAAAAAATGAAAAATCATTCTTTAAAAAAATGTTTACCTTGCTTTCCCTACAAATGGGTTAATAACACACATAACTTTTTAACCAATCATATGTGCAAGAAATAATTTTTATAATTTGTAAAGTTAAATATTTTACAAATTGACTTTACAAAATTTTTTTTAATTTTTAAAATATTGTTTTTGATTGGTTGAAAACTAAATTATTAATAACTAGTTAACTAAAAAAAATCCAAACTTATTACAATAGTACTAATAATTTAATTACATGCAAGTATTTTTAATATTAAAATTAAACTAAAAGATTTTTATAGTATATAATAAAATTTTAAATAAAATTAATTTATTTTCTATTGATTTTCTCATATTATGAGATTAAATGGAAATAAAATTGTTTGCAATAATTTTTAATTTAAATGTATTTTTTATATTTTTAAATTTAATTCAAGTTTTAAAATAAGATTTAATTTTAATCTATTAGTATATTTTTATTCATAATTTTCATAAATATTTTTTAATTTCTAATCTTTTTATTGCTTTATTTTTTAAATGTAATAACCTATCCTTATCTCACAATTCTTGACAATATTTAGCCAAACAAGAAATAGACTTCCTTCCTTCAGGATGGCTCCTCCCCAGCTATCTCAATTCCTGTCCTCACCCCCAGTTCAGGACTCTTGCCGAGACTGCCTACTACAACCAAGCTCCTACCTGAACTATCCATAGTAGGATCCCCCGAACAATGCCCAATCTGGAGGTCCGTCCAGCAGCCTTCACCCCTGCACACCCGATGGAGAATACTTTCGTCGAACTCCCTTCCCACAGGGCCACTAAAATCGATCCTGCATGAGAATACTTTCTTGACCTCAATTGAACCGGGGGTGCAGGCGGGTGGTGAGCCCAGTACATCATAAACAATACTGAAACAGAAGGAAATGGTGCCTAACATGTCACCATTAGATAGTACAAAAATAGAAAAACATGTTACTACATCAATAATAATAACTACTTAGTTCCAAGCCACCATTAAAGAGTACAAAAAAAGAAAAACATGTTGCTACAACAGCGATAATACAGCAATTACAGAGTACCATTAAAGAATACAACAAAAAAACAAGGCATACTACTACAACAACAATATCCCTTTTTTCTTTGACAATATAAGATTATAATTGTAACAATTAAAAATTAACTGTTTTTAAGATATACTTTCTTTTTTAAGACATGATTTATGTTTCTAATCTTTATAATTTTAATTGTTTTGAGTAATTTTTGGGTACGGTAAAATTCTTTTTCTGACTTGTTTCAGTCATGTTCGTGTGAGTTGAACTTTTGGTGTCCTGCCCTACCATTGGTCCGCATTAGCTAGCGACCTGTTTTTGTTAACACTACAACATATACCAGTAGTAGGCCCCACCCCCAAGAAAAGGTGAAAGCAGTTTATCCTTTAGAGGACCATGTGATTCGTCTAATCTGTGATGATCACAAGATGTGAAGCTACTTTTAGCATTTCTTAGTGATTCTCGGTCCCATAGACTATTTAGTCTCGTGGACGTCATTAAAATCTTTCATTCATTCAATCTATTGTGATCACCACCCAACAACCCAATTGTGATTTCATGGCTATCTACTGTGATGTCATGGCTATCCTATGATGCAAAACTAATTCTGGTGGGGGTTGTTCTTATATATATCATATTGCATGTTTTGCCAGCAACTCCTTTCAATGTGCTTGGAACTTAGACAATTCACCTGCCAAGGATCCGTGATGCAGTATTAGGTGACATAATTCATTGATCCTAGTACACATTCTATTGTTTCCAAAGGATACCAATCATTAACAAAAGTGTTAGTCATTGGGTTCATAGAATGACTTCAATTCTTTTGTCATTGTAAATTTGAAATTCAAACAATTTTGGGGGGAATGTTTGATTGTGAGTTAGGAAGCCTTATGAGATCTCAAGAATAAATTCAATTTTGTATTGGTGAACTATTGAGCTTAATTATAAGGGTGAAAACACAAAGTAATGTCACATTTTCATAAAAGAATAGTCAATACTGATCCAAATTTTTAACTTAAATCCCTAAAAAGTGATATATATTTTTTGAATTTTGAAATGTTGTAAACTAATGAAATGTTTATTTTTTAGTGTATTGTATGTTTGTATTAAAAAAAGATATATTTGAATATATTTTTTATGAAATTGACACTATAATTTAGTTGTTGATAAAATGTTGAAAAATGAAGTTAAACAGGACATTACTCTTTATATAGTAATTTTTTTCTCTATTTTGTAAATAAACAAGGGAATCTCCATGCATGTATCTAAACCTAGTAATATCAGGTTGTATGTGGTTGTTTAATACTATCAAAAATATTAATCTAGAAGGCTATGATATTGTTTCTGACTCTTGATTGTGTCTATTAATTTGTTTAATACATATTTTATTGTTGTTATTTATATTGACTACTATACCACAAGCTATAAAGCTCTAGTTGAGTTACAAAAAAAAAATCATCATGATTCTCTCATTTGTGTTGGTAGGTCTTGGCCGACACCTATAGGTCTTTCCATTATTGTTGGTCGTGCAAGGTGCATTTATCCTAAATAATAATTTGGTTCAATCAATAGTTCTAGGCACACTCAATAGAACATTAATTCTACCACTAATCAAGTCTTAGTGAGCTCTTGGTATGATAATCCTTAAAGTTTTATATTATCACCCAACATCTCTATTTGAGACAACTCAAAATCCTATGACCCTTGGAGTTTTCACTAGATCTACAACAAGAGTCAACTCACATATCTTGGTACAACCCCTTGTATTTGCTCCAAGAAGAAGAAAACCATTGGCATCTCAACAAAATTATCAAATCTAACAAATAAATCCCCTTATGGATAATCAGTAACCACCAAGGATTTTTTCTTGCATGGAATACCAAACATCCCCTTACACACTATTCCACCCAATATAAGAGGTGATTCTAAACATTTCTTTGTAATCTCTCACTTACTTCATTGAAGACATGACAAATCCCACATAATAATTGTATTGCATAGTCAATTAATACACAATCTAAAACATTATTGAGGAAAGTATCACACAAATACTTCTAGTTGTTTTAATCAAAGGAAAAGCTCTCAATTGGTACCAAGTTTTAACTCCTCTATCAATCAATAACTAGGACTAGTTGGGTCATGCTTTAACCAATAATTTACATAAAATGGAGGCACTACTTCACTAATAGAGTAACTCGCAATCATCAAAAGGGATCCTTGGAGATGGTTTATAACCTCAACAATAGATTCCCTGAGACATGGCAAAGGATTCCTATTGAGGTATGACCCTTGTCAACCATGCCAAGTACGTATGTTATTTGAAGGTATTAGATTCTAATACTATTATGATGGTTAAATCAAAGGGAGAAAACACTCTCTCAGATGTCTAGGACATTTTTATTATTAAAAATATCATATTTCAAATAGGAAAGTTGGAGACTTGACCCCCATTCCATTGTTCTCAAATATACAACCTTTAGACAAATATCCTCTTAACACAAAACCTGTGAGCTACCAACCAACCATGAACCCTATTCTAGACCATTTTGTTGAGCTATCAGTCTCTAATAAGTTTGATGAGATGTAAAATCTACTTAGAAATATGTCTAATGAGGTGATTTCTCTTAGAAGACAGTACAATCTTCAAAGATTCACATTTTCATGTAACCAATGCCCCCAAATACAATAGTATAATCCTCAAACAAATAAAGGTTATACACTCACCTTCTAAAGCAAATAAAGTTACTACTATAGGCCCACATTTCAAAATAATAGAGCTTCTAGCCATTCCTACACCTAGTCGGTTCTTGTGGAGCCTTCATTTTAATAAATTCCTCATAATCCAAGCACAAAGTTTACTACTTGAAAAGTGGGAAAGGGGGTTTTTCTTTAAACAATAAGGTGGTATTTTCTCTATTTGTCCCTTTCCCTAAATTAATTTCATTAGGAAAGAGATCACAAGGTGTAAGGATTGACTTTCAACCTCAATGGTGAGTCAACTAGACCTGGATCTCAGTCCTTAAGACAATAGGATAGATCTGAAACCAAATTAAAATGATATGCAATGATCAAACTAAATGAATTATAAGACCTAGAACATGAAATGCAAATTCTCAAAAGTACAGAAACATAAATCATAGTTTACAAGAAAATCTGAGAAGGGTAAGGACACATACATACTAGTCACCAAAAGTTGATTTTCAGCTCTGTTGAAGGACAGGTTCGCCCTAGGGTGAATGGTTCCTAGTTAGGGCTTCTGAAAATTCTTTTGGTAGTCCTCTGAGGAAGGATCTTAGCTTTTTTTTTGCATATGTTCCACTATCGAAAAGTCAAAAATAAAATCTACAATTGATTTTTTGTGGCTTGACAACAATGATGACAAATTATGCAAAAATGCAAAATTTCTCTTTAAGATCTTCAATCCTTCTTCAACCTGTAATCTGCACATACAAAGAGGGGGGGAAATTGTTTTGTTTGAATGGGGGTTTGCCTTAGTCAAACCCCAATTTTGGTAATTAAACCTTGATAAAAATATAATGATAAATGGAGAAGGAAATGATGAATGAACACTTGCTTCCTACAACTCACCAAACCTTCAATGGCTTCCCTGAGAGGACTGAAGACAAACAAATCACTCCAAGGAATCTGATCTTGCTTTTCTTGATGGATTTGGACACTTGAAAAAGCTAGATTCTTTAGGATAAATAATTCATGTTAGCCTTCACAAGATGGCATGAACACACATAAGCTTAAACATGATGATAGTGTTGGAATTTTTTTGTCATTAAGCAGATTGTTGGAAACATGAACATGATAGTGTATAGTGTTGTCATTGATTTCAACATTGAAGTTAACTTTCTATATAGCTAATTGATGAGCATGATTGAATGTAGTGTTATCAGTAATGTCAATCCATTATAGAGAAATAGATGAATTTTTCTAGTGCAGATCAGATGTGTTAGATATTTATCTAAGTCCCAGAGTACAGTTTTCAATGTATAGTGAACCAGTTTTGAGGTCCGCATTGCTTCGCCATGAAGAATCGGGTTATGTGGTTCTAAGGAAATTTTGGTGTATGTTGGAGGAATATAGATCCAAATTTTCATGTCTTAATGTCCTTCAATGTCGAAGATAATAATGACAGAGTATCGGACTTGACAATGATAGTGTTACTGATGCAAAGTACATGATTGGAATGCTCCGCATTCCACCACGAGTGAATATTTTTCTACATAGTTTTGAGTGAGTTCTTACAGGTGTCAGAAGTGTCTATCCTCCAATTGGGAAGTGTTTTGGTGGTCCACATTTTGTATTGTGGATGAATAGATGGTTCATGTCACCACTCTTTGCTATCTAATTCTGACCTAAAGAGTTTGGGGTTGTGTGGAGTTAAAGTATCAATTGAGTGAACTTAAAGGAGTAATTATAGGTCCCTTCCAACCTATTTTGATGTGTCACAAGTTTTGAGGTTTGTATGGTTGAATCTTGAGCCGGCAGGTTGTCGTATTACATGTTTCATCAAATTAGGCCGACCTAATTGATGTTGTAGGTGTTCGTGAATGTAATACATATAAATGTAAGATTACAAATGTGATGCAAAGAAGAGAAGAATGGGTGTAAGTGTTGAAAAAAATGAAGTGTGTTAAGTCAATGTATTGAGCTTCAGTGGAATTGTCTCCAACATATTGTAGATGTATTGTATTTGTTCAAATCTTGGTAGTGAGACACCCTTTCTTCTTTCTCTCTTATTCTCTGGACAGTGAGTCCTCGGGATAGTGAATCCACCTGGCAGTGAGCCTTAGGTTTTCCATGTAAATCTAGTGGTCTTGTGTTGTGTGATGTGATGCATATTTTAATTGTTTCTTTTCATTTCTACAAGTTTGATGAAATTTATTCAATACATGTTTAAGTGGTTTCAAAGAATACTGATTCACCCCCTCTCAATATTTTGAGTGTTCAATAGATAGGATCTTGAATGCTACAGCAAATGACTGATAAATCTGCTCTTGAATGCTCCTGATAATGATATTTACTTCTCCAAAAGCTGTTTATTTGGTGTTAGATTTAAATTGATAAAAGACTATGTATTTATAGGTGCTTATCTGATTTCTCAAAAATTTGATTCCAAACGCCGACAATTGTGTATTGAATTTGAATCATTAAAAGATCGCCAAAAACATATTTGAAAATGGGTCTTGGGACTTACTTAAAGGGAACCCATTTTCCCTTGGGAAAAAGGGTCCTAGCATAAAATTCTAGGACATTCACATTCCAACATGATTAAAATATTGATTGCATTAATTAAATGTCAGTTTCCCTTTCAGAAAACAAGAATAATAAGGCTTTGGAATGCATAATTTGGAAAATTAGAAGCTTAATTAAGTCCAATAAATTAAGGGACCCAAGCAAAGTGTAAAATTGTAAAGGGTATATGATTTTCTACACTACATTTAGCCCCCACTTAGTGAGAGTATGAACTTACGCTCAGACTCACATTGAAGTAGACAAATATGCGTCAAGAGAGGTTCAAGTGTATAAATGTTAGAAAGATAGGATGACAAAGATCAAGAAGAATGATCAAACCGCCAGGATCTAAGATCCCATGGAAAACCAACATAAGGACAAAGGGACACAAGATGTGTAAGATACGTGCAGCAAGACAAGATACACAAGCATACACCATCCACCAAGTTCAAATCCCTCAGAGGTGCAATAAATAGGAAAGAAGTTGGGATAGTGCCTCATATGATTTTGGCAGAATTGATACCCCGCAATATTTTTCTCTCAACTAAAGAGGTATCAAATTAGACTTTGGCACTTGTATCAAAATTGGCTATAAGAAAAATGTACCAACTTATGCGCGTACTCCTTATCAAATTACGAAAAATTATCTAAATTTAACATAAACCTGTTGGAAGAAGGAGATTGTTGGAAAGTCTATCATTGATGATACAGGTTGGAAACATGAGCATGAATTGCATAATACTACTCGATCCAGTGTTTTCATTGATGTCAACATTGATATGATCATCCTAGCATGATTTGGAAGTGCTATAGAAGAATGTGTACAGAATAAGTTGGTTCGGTAAAGATGATTGCACAGGAAATTAGCTAAGTACTTATACTGACTATTTTATGGTTCAGTGTGTTAGTTTTTGGGTTCACACTCCACCGCACTAAGTGATCTCACTCTACGTTTTTAACCATGGTTTGAAGTCTATTAGATTCAGGTAAATCAAGGTTTTTAGATGTTCTGTGAAATATATTGAAAGTTATGCATGATAGAGTTTAGCTTTGTCTATCACAATTATTTATATGCTTAGTATATTAGTGTGAGAAGATTCTACATTTCCTTGAGAAGAATTATTTTGTGTTGTGGTTCTAAGAATAGACTCACTGATGTCGACAAAATGTGAATTTGAAGAAAGATCGAATTTGGAAGTTGCTTGTATGGAGAAGTGTATGTATGATTGAAACTTTTTTGTGATTAGGTCCAATTCTTGGCCGACCTAATACATGATATGTGTTGTGAAGATTAAATATACATTGTGGATGTTTTTAGGATCTATTTTAGGTCTATGCTAACCTAAATTATGTATTGCACATTTGGTTTGAGCGCGAAGAAGTTTTGAATCATGTGTGAAGCCGAAAAAAGCTATTTTTTAATTGTTTTTGGTCACATCTAATTAGGCCGACCTAATTGATGTATGCAGATGTAATTAGGTATTTATATGTGAGACATTTCTTGAGTTGAAAAATGGATGAGGAGTCATAAGTGGAAAATCGGGTGTGAAAGGTCTCATATGATGCAAACATGTGAATTCAGAGGTGTGAGATTAGAATAAGGGCAAAATTGTTGAGTGACTGCTAAGAAGAGCAGTACTTTGTATTCAAAGCTTCAAGGGAACTGAAATTCAACACAAGGAAGGTGTACTTTTATTAATTCACATTTTGGCTAAGTAGCCATCTTTGTTTTGTATCTAATTTTGGTTGTTAGCCTTACAAGGACAGTGTGTCCTGGCAGTGAGTCTCTGTAATATACTATATCTGGATATAATATATTGTAAGCTAATCCTCACTATGGTTTTTCCCTTTTTGGGTTTTCCTCGTAAAAATCCTAATGTTCATGTGTTGTGTGACTTTGTGAATGATTCATGTTTTCATTCTTTATTTTTGTTAATATTTTTTGTTGATTGGATGAGTTGTGTTCAAAAGTTTAATAGAATACAGATTCACCCCCCCTCTTAGTATTTTGGGTGTTCAACAAAACCTTCCAACAAAAATTACTTACAATCTTTAATAAAATATATTAATTAAAAATATTCTCTTGAAATGTGTACTACCCTAATTAAATATCAATTGAAAATATATTTTCATTATGCACATCATGAAAGCTTCCAAATATCTATCAATAACATGTAAATAAAAAATTCAAACCAGATTTGGGTTTTTGCATATAAAACTTATGAGATAAAATCCTAGATCAAACTAAAAATGGTTAAAGCATTTTACTATCTATCATACCTCTATAGTAGATTCAGTGAATTGTTACTAGTAATTTCTTGTATGGGATTAAAACAAGAAAGAAATAACTTCCCAAATTTATTTAAATCATTACCAAAAAATATTTAAAATCTATTTATTTAAGCTTCTATTAATTTTTTAAAATTGATTTTGACAAAATATAGATAAAATAAAAAGACAACATTAAAAATATTTTAGTTCTTTCTTAATATTTTAGTGTGTAGCTTTATCATTTTTTGTTTTTATTAGCTAAAATAGTTTTGAAGGGACCATAAATCTCATACAATAGATAGAGCAACTCAAAGCATATACGACAAACCAAAAGGGACAACAATATAGTTATAGCCAAGCTACCAAGAAGAAAGTAATACTGTAGACACTCAAATTTGTCCTCACAATCGTAACAACATTTGTCTATTGATTAAATAGATATTATTATTTAATTAATCAATTCATTCAATACTTTCTTCTATTCATGCATTTCATCGAATCATTAAACCGTCTCATGCTCGTTCACTAACCGTTTGCATAAATGATCATATCCATCCCATGGTCGTTCAATAACTGTTTTGCATAAACGATCATTCTCATTCATAATCCATTTCATAAGCATTCATGTCCATTTGCATTATTGTTCACAATACATTCGCATAATAAACCACTATCATTCATTTTTCGTTCACTATCGTTCATATCCGTTTGCATAATAAATCATAATCATTCATAATCCATTTGTTGTAACAAGTCATAAACATCATTTTCATATTAAATCAATTATCATTATCATCCATAATCGTTTCATATTCATCTCCATTAATAAATCAATTATCAGTCATTGACTATTGTTTTATAATAAACTAATTATCATAGCCTACATATTAAATCATATCATTTGCATAAATCATTCATTAAATATTGCATTTCAGTAAAGCATCTTTAATCATTTTATTCACATTTAATCATTTAGGTACATTTTAATCTAATATCCCTTTATCACCTTCATTCTCATGCATAACATTCAACTGAACAATGTGGGATAATGGCATTTCCTTCTCTCACATCTTTTATCCCACATTTCATTTTCAACGCCTCTCCATCCTCAAGGAACTCCTATTTAAATGGGATTTCCCTCTCATTTTAGGTCTCACAAATTTTTCCCACTAATTTGCATACTCATACCATCTTTGCATCTTGATTGCATTTCTCATTCACCATAGCCTCTTTATTGCATTTTGTGCTCATAAAATCTAAGAGCAAATGCATAAACAAAGATCTTGGTGATAGGGAGACAATGGAGATATGAAATGGTGGTTCTTACTCCATAGAACCATGCATTTTATAGCTCTCACATTCTGGTGAACCCATGTATGATCCTTACTTTATTCTGTAGATTGGAGGAAATTTTAGAGTATAAGCTTTCATCTTTGTGCAGGAAGGAATGATGTTGATAGTATGTGCAAAACAAAATCAATGAATCATAATACATAATATGTTATATTTTTGTCCTGGCATTTTTGCATTATTGTCTCTACAGAGAATATCATGATACATGAGAAGTTATATCTGTGGTGTTTTGATCATGGCATCCTTGAATAACACATTTTATGTTTAAACGCTTTGTTTGAATAAGAGCTCTTCCATATAAAAGCTCATCTATATTCATGATTTTAATGTTTTTAAGGATTCTAATGTTTTAATTGCTTTTATTATGGCGCAGACAAGGTTCTAATGCCTTTTCAACAAATCTTGCTTAAAATTTTCTTAAAACGTTTGCATATGCCTGCATTTTTTCTTGGAAAATATTGAAAGTCTTTTTGCATTGAATAATCACTGTAGGTGAAGGAGAGATCTGCTCTGCCCGTAGCATTCTTGAGATCTGCTGTTTTGATTGTATTATGAGGCTTTTTGCATTGATTATAAGGCATCTTTATGTTTGCATTTTTGTGTTGAATGAATTGTTGCATTGATTACGAGGCTTTTTGCGTTGCTTATAAGGCATCTTTATGTTTGCTTTTTGCGTTGATTATGAGACATCTTTGTTTTAGTTGTTGAATGAATGAGCAATCCATTTTGTGTGCCCATATTGCGTAGCCTATATCCTGTTCCAAAGCTTTCATCTTGGCGCAAGTAGGGAGAGTATTGACAGCGGGATTCTAACGCATTTTCAACAAATTCATTTTTGCTTGAACGTTTTGTACGGATTTTCATCAAATCCATTATGTGCATAGCCTTCAATTGGCATTCCATGAGACCAAACCAGTTTGAGGTACTCTGATAAATAGTCCACTTTCCTTGTGTTTCCACACCATGCAATTTATTTTGAGACAACCTCTGTCAAACGGATTGCTTGCCCACTTGCTTGTTTCAGATTTTTGTTGGCTGCATTCTGTCAAACGGTTCATGACTCTATTCTGAGGCATTTTTTCAAAAGATTTTGTACAAGGCGGCCCCTATTTTGAAACATTCTGCCAAATGGCTCCTCTGCCTAACCATGCATCAGTTATTTTGAGGCTTTTTTTTCTGAAACTTCTCTGCCCTGTCCATGCGTCCATCATAGCACTGTCTGTCTGTGCTTCCACGTTTTGCATATTGTTTTAGTTTTCAATTTAAGGTTTTAAATTAAGTTTTTAGTTTACTTTCAGTTTTTAAATTCTAGTTTTTAATTTACGTTTCAATTTAAGTTAGATTCTAATTGATTAAATTTAGTTTTTAAATTAGTTTTAAATTAAGTTTTTTTAATTAGTTCAGATTAATTTTAATTTAGTTTTAGATTAACTTAGTTTTTAATTTAGTTTTAGATTAACTTTAATTTAGCTTTTAATTTAGTTTTTAAATTAGTTTTTAGAGTAATTTTAATTTAGCTTTTAATTTAGTTTTTAAGATTAATTTTAATTTAGTTTTTGATTTAGTCTTTTAGATTAATTTTTAATTTTAGCATTTAGATTTAATTAGTTTAGATTTTGATTAATTATATTAAATATCTTTTATATTTTACTTTCATTTAGATTTCAGCGCTAATTTTAGTTTGTTTTTCTTGTAAGTTCGTTTGGCAGAGATTTGAAATCAAAACATGCGTTTGTTGAAGAAAGGAGGCATGAAACTACTAATAAGATTTTGATGCACGGAATTCATCGAAGACATGATTTTGAAACCAATTGTCTTTTAGATTAGAACACATGTCAATTGGTGCATTAAAAATGAACAATTGTCTTCTCTCACATAGGCTTAACTAGGGGTTCAATGAACACTATTGGTTGTGCTTGAAGGGATGGTAGGGAGTATGCTCTCACCTTGTGCAAACTTGGTGATCAGAAACCAAACCCATCTATTTTTATGTGTCACCCCAATTCAATAATCAAATTATCCTCTCCCCTTGCGCACTTGTGTGATCCTAGGTGCAAGAGAAACGGTTATTGACTCTAGGACTTAGGTTTTCCTTGGCAGGAAAAAGTACTCACCCCAAGGCGACTCAAACCGACAACGAAGATCTTTAGCCGAGCTACCCCTGACCGGTATATAAATGTGAATCCAAATGAAAACTTAGGATTACGAGTGCGGATGTGTCACACGAACAATTGAACTCCTCAAAACCCTGTTGAGCGTAACCTCTTCAAGCTAGAGTTCCTCCTTATCGGAGCTAATCTTTCCCCATGTGTGGCCACTCGAACGGGGGTCCCAAACTAAAAACCTTTGTGTAGTTTCCAAAATACCATCTATTTGCTAGCGCAACAATACTCGTTGTGAGGGCATCCACATTCTTGCAGTTCTTAGTAGAGGTGATCAACCCGCCATGGGAGATTCATGGGGGTTGGAAGCTTGGTTGACCAGAGAAGTGAGTGCACTGTAAGGGGGAGCCTGTGTGGCCAAGCTTTTAGATTCATCCACTAAGAATAAGTGTGGTTGGGGAAACCCATGTGGAATCTATAAAATATAGTCCTTTCCAACCTTAGGATTTGTGCTTGTATTGTTAAAATCAAACACTTTGTCTGCTATGTCTTGTGTGTGTGTTCAAAAATAGACCTCAAACAAACATCACACCTAGTAATTTGCAACATCTCAAACTTTGCAAACCTAAAAAGGTCCAACAACAAAAACATCCAACGTGAACCTATCACTTAGATTTCTTGGGGTCATCATCCTTCAGTTTTGATCTTTCAATCCTTCCATTCCACCTAGTCCTTGCATTCCACCTAGTCCTTGCATTTCACCCATCCCTTGCATATTCATGGTCCTTACATATTCATATCCCTTTCATCCTAGTCCTTGCATATTCCTAGTCTTGCATACATAGGTGACATTACATAGTCCTTGCATACATATATCATTCCACCTAGTTCTTGCATGTTCAACCCCTTTGCATATCAAGACCATCTCACCTAACCTTTGCATGTTCCAAAAATTTAGTCCTTTGCATATTCATCATCAATCAAACAAACCTTTAGCTTGCACTTAGGTTACTCTTCTTAGGTCTTGAAATCAAACCATTGGCTATCTGTCACCCGCATCACTTGAGGTTCACCATCCTTGAGTTAGGGGGCATACCATTATCCTTGAGTATGGAAATCCTTGGAGTCCATCATCTCCTACATACCCTCTCTTGATCATTGGTCCTTGTGTCTATCCATCATAACACAAGTAAAGCCTTGCATCATAAAAAACTTCAGACCTAGAGTTTCCTTTGAGTTCTTGTATTCTTAGCTTGTCATATTATACCATACCATTTTCATATCCCATCTTAGAATCATATCCTTTTCATCGCATCCTAGTCTTAGGTCTCATACATTACCTTGGATTGAAAATCATAACAATCACCTATGACCCCTAGAACAAGAGCAAAAATGTTTCAAGACGAAGGGAACCCTTGGGGAAGAGACTTTGATGGGGAAGATCACATTAGTGTTGCAACTAGTGAAACAAGTAAAATTGAAGATGAATACATAACCCAATCCACCATAAATGAAGCTCTTAACGATAATAGATTTACTAAAATTCTTACAAAGGTGGTCAAACATAACCCACAACAATACTTCAAGGCCCTTGCTGACAAAGGAATCAAAATGCCCCCTGATTTTGACAGATCATTACTCACAATGAATGACCCCCCTAAATCTAGTGAATCTAAGCATCCCAAAACAAACAACAATGGTAGGATCAAAGATCATAGACCCTTTTATCTGCAACATGGTTACAAGCGATCTTCAAAGACATGAAAACCTGCACCTACAAATGATCCTATTTTGGATGAGCTTAGAACATTGAGACAAGAATTGGATACTCTCAAGAACAGTAAACATCATCCCACAAGTTCTCTATTGAAGACATATGTCCTTATCCCTTCAATCCAAGCATACCAATGCCACCTTTTCCTAACCACTGGGACATACCAAAACTTGACAAATACAATGGAAAAGGAGATCCTAAGAACCACTTAAGATAATTTTGTGCCACTACCATGGAATTTGCAGTTGATGAAACGTACCTTATGAGATTATTCTCTCGCAATCTAGGAGGAGAGGCTATGCAATTATTTTCACGATTACCCCCGACCATCAAATCTTTCCAAGAATTGGCTAATAAATTTCTCTCCAATTATAGTTTCAATTGCGACCTTAAATTGACCATGACAAACCTTATCAACACCAAACAAAATCAAGGTGAATCTTTTGTGTCATTTTTACAAAGATGGAGACATTTAACAAAACGATTACATTATGTCATTCTTGATCAAGAATTGGTTGACCTCTTTTGTGGAAATCTAAACAAAGAAATTAGAAGCAAACTTCGCCTCAAATGCTTGGATTCCTTTGATGAAGCCATAGAAATGGTATTTCGAATTGAACAAACTCTTATCGATGATGGGACTATTAAACTTAATAATGACAGATCAGAAATCGAGTTCAAACAACAAGACACTTTTTTGGGTTAAGAACAAGAATGTAGTCAATGACGGAGTTGTTGATGTGAAAAAAACTAAAACATCATCACCTTTTTACAATCTCAAAGGTCCATCTTTAAATAAAGGAAAAGAAAAACAGAGAAGCTTCCCTAAACAAAATTTTACACCATTGGGACAATCACTTGAATCCACATTAAAAGAACTTCTCAAAAATAATATTATAACGCTACCTGAAATAAAGGAATATAATACACAAGTCAAACCACCATGGTGGAATGAATATGACTTTTGTGACCATCATAGACACAAAGAACATAAGAATAATAGCCGCAATAAACTTCGACATTTAATACAAGATCTTATTGATGACAATAAGATAGTAGTTGATGGACACACTCCTTCTAGTAACTTTGATCGTAAGGTGTTTAAAAACCCTTTCCCTAAGCATGACAAGGATAAAGGAAAGACTCTTGAATCTGGTGATGGTGTAAACTATACTAAGTTGCTAAGTATGATTATACTATACATAACATCAGTGAGATCAATAATCATGTCAACACTTTCATCATAAAAGACAAAAAATTTGATTGCAAGGTTACTACCCGCAAAGGCATAGTTACCCTTAAAGGTCCTAATTCAAAACCCGCTACACCAGCTTCGCAATACAACATCATAGAGCACTTAGGAAAAATGCCCACACAAATTTCTATACTTGAACTGTTGCGCCTATCTCCTGAGCATAAAGCTATCTTAGATAAAGCACTTGCTATTGTTGTAGTGCCTACAGACCTACATGTAAATCAATTCCAAGCTATGGTGGGACACATCACCTCTCCTCATACTCTCACTTTTACTAAAAATGATGATTCATCCCTTCAACAACTGCATAACGCAGCTTTACACATTGACGTCCTCATCCATAATGTTAAGATCAAGTGAGTTTTGATAGAGGGAGGAGCATGCCTTAATATTTGTACTCAAGAATTGATCATAAAATTAGGGTTCTCTAAAAATGTGGTTGATCTAAGTAAAAAGATTACAATAAAGGCATATGATGAAGAGGAACGCTCGTCTAAAGGATCAGTTACTCTACCAATTAGAGTTGGCCCTATGGAAGGATGTGGTTTTCCAATTCCTTGATCCCCCACTGACCTATAATATCCTCCTTGGAAGACCTTGGATTCATGCAATGCAAGTAGTACCTTCTACATACCACCAATGCATCAACTTCCCACACAATGGTGTTGAAATCACAATATGAGGAGATCCAAATCCTTTCATGTATTGCCATAATCTAAGCCCTAAAATTGAAATCACAATCCCAAGCAACCATGAAGCATTTCCTTGCCAATCATATATCGATCCTAAGTCCTTAAAAGCATCCTCCTCAAAATCCAATGAAGCTGAGATCAAAATCCAATGAATCGTGCCCTTTGCATTGGAAAGCTACCTTTATCTCCCCACACCTATGGAAAACCACAGTTGACTAAGACCACATCAGATGTAGATACTATAGTGATTTGTATATCTACTACTTTCAAAAAATGGGGAGCCCTTTATAATGAAACAGAAGAAGTTAATCTCCTGGAATGGTTATACAAAGATGAAGATATAGAAAAAGAATAGACTGAAATACAGATACCAGTTCAACAATATGGTAAAGGATTTGATCTTATGAAACAAATCGGATATGATGGTAAAATTCCTCTTCGCTTACAAAAATAGGGTATCTTGGAACCAATACAACCTACTCGTACGCAAAAAGTTCTTGGTTTAGGATATGATGTGCAGAAAGATAAGACCTTGAGTACAGCATGTACTTCAAGTAAGGAAGTAGAGTCTTCTAATGCTACATAGACAAACGAGGAGAGTATCATCGATAACTTCATTGGCATTTATGACTATGATAGTGTCCCTACCCTTGAACCCGATCATAATATTTGTACCCTCAAATCCATTCAAAATTTTGACTCAAATCATGATCCTTTACCCTTGGTTTACCCCAAACTCATTGATTTTGATCAGAAGGGACCACCACAACTAGATGTATTTGAAAATGATGAGGCAATTATAAACTTTCTAGGAGCATGAGAAGACACACCTCTTGAGGATCATAAAGAAAGATTCATCATAGAACTCAATAGTGTAGCTTACTTTGGGGGGAGTGCCAAGCCTTTCAGTTGCAAAATTATTGAAAATATAAATAGGTCTTCTAGTGAAAACCGCTCTGCGGCACTCTTAGACCCGAAAAAAGTAAAAATAAAAGACGTATCCAAGGGTGAAAACCTCTCTGAGGTGCCTGAGGATGGAAGGCTTGACACACTTCCCTTAGTTGCATATCATGAAAAATCATCTGTGTTGGTGGAGAAGACAATACCAGCTAATCTGGGTACAGAAGAAAAACCAAAGATAATTCATCTAGCAAAGTCATTTACACCTAAAGAGAGAATAGAGCATATACAGTTTTACAAGGAAAGACAAGTCAACTTTGCATGGTCCTATGTAGATATGCCAGGACTTGATCCAGATCTAGTAATGCATCACTTGTCTTTGCCACCAGGGGAAAAACTTGTTAAACAAAAGTTGAGAAAAATGCACCTGCACATTGCTCTATTGGTAAAAGCTGAATTACAAAAGTTGCTAGATGTGGGATTTATAAGACCTGTTGACTATGCTGATTGGATTTAAAATTTAGTACCAGTTTCAAAACCTAATGGGGGCATCCGAGTTTGCACAAATTTTAGAGATTTAAACAAATCTTGTCCTACGGATGACTTCCCACTTCCCAACATTGACATGATAGTGGATTTGACAATAGGGCATGAAATGTTATCCCTCATGGACGGTTTCTCAGGCTACAATCAGATTAAAATTGCTCCTAAAGATCAAATTAAGACAACATTCACTTGTCCTTGGGGAACCTTCTGTTGGAATGTCATGCCCTTTGGGTTGAAGAACGTCGAAGCTACCTACCAACATGCAATGGCCACTATCTTTCATGACATGATGGGGTGTTGCCACAATCGTGTGTCTCACTTTTGAGACGTGCTGATTTTTTCCTGAAATCACTATTTTTAGAAAAACTAATTATTTAAGTCTTGAGAGGCTCCATCTAAATGGTTTTAATTAAATAGTTATAGATAAGACCCCCTTAGATCAAACCCCCTTGGATAGAACACCTCTAGTATTAAATCATATCCACAATGGACTCTCTTTCGCACCTATCAAAATGCTAGCAAAAAACCAATTTTTCTTTACCTTTTGAGGGATTAAATAACATCATTTAAAAATTATATTTTGCAAGATTGTATCCCTCAAAACAAGCTTTCCAACAAGTATAGGTTTGATATATTTTCATTTTATCATGCATTTAATTTTCAATTTTTACTAAACATAGGTTTTTCTCTAAAAATCAAGCTCTTTGTTGTGCAGAGGTAGAAAAATAGTAATCCATTGTAAAAAAAATTCAAAAAATACCCATTCCCTGGGTATTGATTTCCTTGTTTCACCCAAAAAACAAAAATTGGATTTCAATATATACACAAAAAGTTAGGTTGTACAACACACACGTCTGTCCAAATTATAGTTATAGTGACTTCGAAAATTAATTTTAAAAAAAGTATGCAACAAAAAATTATGAAAAAATATCCTTTCCCTAGATATTGATGTTGAGAATCTATATATCAAATATTATAATTGAATCCTTTATAGAAACAAATTTATGTTGTATGACACAAACGTTACTTTCTGAAGAAAAAAAATTGTCCAAAACTAGTTATTAAGGAGATGTTGAAAGATTCATGATTTATTTCAAAAAAACTGAAAAAAAAATGTATTTATATTCTACACACAAATTGTCACAAATCACTAGTTCACATCATCTTCAAATTATTAATGGTTTAGCTACTATAGATCTTAGAAGATGAAAATCTAGTAATAAATATTGATGTAAATGTTCATCTTGGGCAAAAAGTGAGACATAGTATTGTGATTTCACCTGATGCATACCTATTTGGAAGACTATGTAGATGATTTGCTAGGAAAATCTTACACGAGAGTTGGACATCTAGAGATCATGGATAAAATTTTCACAAGATTAGAACAATACAAGGTCTGATTGAATCCAAAGAAATGTGCCTTCGGAGTAACCTCTAGAAAACTCCTTGGATACATTATCTCATCTAAAGGAATTGAAGTTGATAATGCAAAAATAAAGGCTATACTTGAAATGCCTCCACCCAAGAATATCAGTCAACTGAGATCATTGCAAGGAAAACTTTAGTCTATTCATCATTTTATAGTGCAACTTGCAGATAAATGTCAACCCTTTCAGCATCTGTTACACAAGAATGTTTCATTTAGATGGGATGAAAAGTGCGAACTAGCTTTTTAGAAAATCAAAGAATATCTAATGACACCACCAGTCTTAGTACCTCCTACAGATGACAAGCCTTTACTTCCATATATATCCACAACCACCACAGCACTGGGGGCACTTTTGGCACAACATGACTCTAAAGGAAAGGAACGTGCCATCTATTACATTAGTCATACTCTAGTGGGATATGAGCTTAATTATAGTTCTATTGAAAGAGCATACCTTGTTGTAGTTTTTGCATCACAGAAGCTGGGACATTACATGATTACACATCAGACAAAGTTCATTGCAAAAATTGATCCTCTTAAGTACCTCTTGAACAAAGCAGCACTCACAAGACTATTAGCTAAATGGGTGATGATTCTTAGTGAGTTTGATATTGAGTACATAGAAAGAAAAGAAATCAAAGGGAAAGTTATAGCAGATCAACTCATCAATGCTCCTATGACAGATAATCATCCTCTTATTATAGACTTTCCGGATGAATCAATCTTCAACATAGAATCTACACATCTTTGGACTTTATATTTTGATGGCTCCTTCACACAAGGTGGTTTTGGTGTTCGCATTTTATTTGTCACTCCGGAAGGGGATTGTATACCTAAAGCTTATAAGATACATTTTCCATGTACCAACAATATTGCAGAATATGAGGTATTACTTTCTAGGCTCCGTATAGTGGTGCAATGGAAAATCCTTGAGTTGTGTGTTCTTGGTGACTCTTAGCTGGTGATTAGACAAGTCAATGATGACTATAAAACAAAAGATAAAAAATTGATGTCTTACAAAAGAATGGTGGATGAGTTCAAGGCCTATTTCACATCAATCTCTTTTGAGCAGATTCCCCAAGATAACAACAGAGTTGTTGATGCAATGGCAACAATTGGTTCACTTGTGGAAATGCCAAGTAATGTTGCCTACTGTGAGTTCTTGGTAGAGCCTCTTTTGGAACCTGCTTAAAATGTACCGCAATCTAAAATGATATGTCTTATTGTTGGTCCTAATTCTCAATGGTGTGGGGATATTTATATCTATCTTTAGGATAACACCTTGCCATCAAACCTATCCAATAAATCCCATAAAACCTTTATCTGTCAAGCTTCTCGATACGTAATCTTAGCCGATACCCTTTATTGCCGAGGTCTTGATGGTACTTTACTCAAATATCTTGAGCACGATGAGGTCAAAACTACTTTACAAGAAGTACATGAAGGTATATGTGGGGCACATTCTAGCGGTCCTACCTTAGCCAAGAAACTCTTGTGTATGGGTTATTATTGGCCTACAATGGAAAAGGATGCTTATCAATTTGTTAAAAAATGCAAGCAGTGTCAAAAACATGCAAACTTGATACATGCTCCTACACAAGAATTGCAGTCTCTTGCTACACCATGGCCCTTTTATCAGTGGGGACTCGATCTCGTGGGCAAGATCCATCCACCTTCATCCAATGGTCATAAGTTCATTCTCGTTGCCACCGACTATTTCACAAAATGGATTGAATTTTTTCCTCTCACTCATATCACTGGAAAACAAATAGCCGCCTTCATACTAAACTACATCATCTGTCGTTATGGTGTTCCTCTATCCATCATCATAGATAATGGTCATCCATTCAAAAATTAGGATGTTCGCGAACTCTATGAGAAATTCCATATACATCATTTTTCCACACCTTACTATCCTCAAGGTAACAGCCAGGCTGAGGCCTTTAACAAAACCATTCTCAAAATTCTTAAAAAGACGGTTAATGAAGCTAGTTGAGATTGGCATATTCAACTAAATCTTGCCTTGTGGGATTATCGCACAAGTGTCCGCACTCCCATAGGTACTACCCCCTATGCCCTTATTTATGGATTTGAGGCCATCTTTCCCATCGAGGTCAAGTTTCCCTCTTTGCGTGTCTCCTTGTGCAATCAAATCAGTGATGAAGAATACTGAGTTTCCCATTTGCAAGAGTTGGAACTGTTGGATGAATGAAGACAGACTGCTTTCAATCATCTTAGAGCATACCAGTAGCAGATGTGCCGAAGTTATAATCAGAAAGTGAAACCACGTACATTTGAGGTTGGGGATCTTTTCCTTCGTGAAAATCCTCGCAATCAACAAGACAGAGAAAAGAAGGGTAAACTTGAGCCTAACTAGTTGGGTCCATACGTTATCATTGTTGTGTATGGATCTGGGGTATACCAGTTATCTACTCTAGAAGGTGAATTGCTTAGTGATCCCATCAACAATATGCACATTCGCAAGTTTTATACCTAAGTACTTCAAAGTGTACAATCTCTTTTAAATTCTTGAAAAAATACAAAAAAATGAGAAAAAGACCTAAAAAAAAAAGTAAAGAGAAACCAATTCGTTCAATGGTGAAAACCACTTCGGTGGCGCCTTGAGCAAGTACCATGGTGAAAACTGAGAAATCGACGCCATGTGTAGAGGCTTCGCTCATCTTTCCTTTGGATCTCTACTTGATCTTTTCATCCTATTTTCATTCACCTTCCACTTCATAAGGACCTTTTCACACTCACCATGGCTTGTGAATTGTTCGACATTCCCCTCGCTTGCTTGCTTTTCCATGTGTACTAGGTTGGTCATATCCTTCATTGGGGCATCTCCTTAACCTTAGCTATGGGTTAGGATACTGAGCATCTTGCGGTCAAAGAAACTATCCTCTTTGTTTGTTTGCTCGCTTGTAATTTGTCTCTTTCCGTCATAAAATGTCCTAAAAAAATCCAAAAAAAAATCATAAAATGTCCTGAAAAAAATCCAAAAAAATCATAATATGTCCTGAAAAAATCCAAAAAAATCATAAAATGTCCTAAAAATCCAAAAAATCATAAAATGTCCTAAAAAATCTTAAAAAATCATAAAATGTCCAAAAATCCAAAAAAATCAAATAACTTCAAAAATCAAAAACAGTGATAAACAGATCGCCACGCAGCAGCTTTGAACTTCAACAAAATCAAAATGCGTCAAGATTTCCAATCAAACAAAAATATAACATACCTATCAATCCCTCTTTCAAATCCAATCAAACGCATAAAACCCTACCAAGAATTAGTTCTACATCGAAGCATGATGCCTGTTTGTTTGTTGATCTTTGCTTATTTTATGATTTTATCTTTGGTGGCATGTCTTTTAGCTTCTCCAAGATGTCTTGGACTGGGGAGGTGAGGATAGGGCATGTTCACTTGTTTGATGTCTGTGGATTGTTTCTTATTCATAGGATGACTCGTCTTAAGACATGGTTGTCTAAAACCATCGAGGACCTATGAGTCTAATACATGTGGATGAGAGCATTCCTTGTCTGATAGTGTCTTCTATGCAATAAGTATTCAAGTCATCTAAGGTTAATCTTATACCTAGATGCTTATACTTCATTACTAAATAAAAATGCAAACAATATTCAAGTCGTCTAGATGTTCATGTTAGCTAGACGCTTATACTAATTTGTGACATAATAAGCTCGATGATGATAAAAGCACTTAAAAGGCACAAGAGGCTTCATCACCTTCATTTTCTTCCATCTTGCATTTCTTCCATCTACCATTTCTTTCATTTCATTTTCTTCATCTTTCTTGTTACTGAGAAATCAATCAATTGCTTTATCTAACTGATATATTCTCTTGAATCCAATTGTAAATCAATCAACTTGCTTCTCAAAATCTCATGAACCCTTAATCAATCAGTCAATCAATCATTGCATCACCTTGTCTTGTGTAAGCATCATTCTCAATCAGCTTAATCAGCTCATCAACCTGGCTATACTAATCATTTCCATCAATTGTCCAGTTATGCCCATCAAATGTACATCATCGCTTTATCACTTACGCAATATCAGGTATCTAATCATTTTCTAGACATCTATCGAGAGATTAATCTTCTTACAATCTTTTTGATCAATCTCTCGAGGGGGCATATCATTCTTATCATAATCCTTACCAGGATATCTTTGGGGCATGTATCAGATGATCAATCTTTTTCTTTGAAACAACGTGACAAGCTGCATTGTCTCAAAGAGGGGCAAAATGTAGACACTCAATTTTTTCCTCACAATCGTAACGACATTCATCTATTGATTAAATAGATATTATTATTTACTTAATCAATTCATTCAATACTTTCTTTTGTTCATGCATTTCATCGAATCATTAAAAAGTCTCATGCTTGTTCACTAACCATTTGCATAAACAATCATATGATCTGTCCCATGGTCGTTCACTAACCGTTTTGCATAAATGATCATTCTCGTTCATAATCCATTTCATAAGCATTCATGTTCGTTTGCATTATCGTTCACAATACATTCGCATAATAAACCACTATCATTCATTTTTCGTTCACTATCGTTCATATCCATTTGCATAATAAATCATAATCATTCATAATCCATTTGCATAATAAGTCATAAACATCATTTTCATATTAAATCAATTATCATTATCATCCATAATCATTTCATATTCATCTCCATTAATAAATTAATTATCATAGTCATTGACTATTGTTTCATAATAAACTAATTATCATAACTTGCATATTAAATCATATCATTTGCATAAATCATTCATTAAATATTGCATTTCAGTAAAGTATCTTTAATCATTTTATTCACATTTAATCATTTAGGTACATTTTAATCTAATATCCCTTTATCACCTTCATTCTCATGCATAACATTCAACCGAACAATGTGGGATAATGGCATTTCCTGCTCTCACATCTTTTATCCCACATTTCATCTTCAACCCCTCTCCATCCTCAAGGAACTCCTATTTAAATGGGATTTCCCTCTTATTTTAGCTCTCACAAATTTTTCCCACTAATTTGCATACTCATATCATCTTTGCATCTTGATTGCATTTCTCATTCACCATAGCCTCTTTATTGCATTTTGTGCTCATAAAATTTGAGAGCAAATGCATAAACAAATATCTTGGTGATAGGGAGACAATGGAGACTGATTTCTTTTAAAAGCATTTTCTTGTTTTTGTAGTTTATAAGTTTGGAATTTCTGATTTTTCTTTTAACTAGAATGGCTCTCTATTGATTTGGACATGAAATGGTGGTTCTTACTCTATAGCACCATGCATTTTATAGCTCTCACAAATGCAATTGCAACCAAGTTTCCAAGCCCAAAGGAGAACCCAAGGATCCAGCCTAAACAATGTTAAACCCTATTATTCAATATCACGCCCTTCACTCTGTTGTGTGATTGGGAGATAGATTTAGGAAGACCTTTCTTCCACCTTTAAATAATTTTCCAAGATAAGTTATCAACCAATTCCTCAAACCTAAGAGAAATGCAGGATTCCCCCTCAAAAAGTGCATCCAAGGGTGCAATAGAAGCAAAGGAGCATCTAGCCAATGATGCCAATTGTTGATCATCCATGTCAAGAGCTTGTAGATGTAGCGTCATAGTTGAGGATGCAAGAAGAATAATAGAAATGGGACATTGAGTAGCCAAAACAGATGGAGAGTGGGCCTCACCAATAGGAGTTGAAGGAACTAAAGGAGTGGGACTCTCCAAAGTCTCATCAACTATATGATAAATCCCCTAACAAACATGACTCATCACAAGAGAAAAAAAGAGACCCAGCATCCTAAGAAGACTCGTCATCATATTTTATTATTATACTTTATTATTTATAACTTTTTAAAAATTGGATTTTTTATAACTAAAATTTTATGCAAGTGTAAGGATTAATTTAATTCATGTAAATCATGAGTCATGAGGGAATTAATACGAAATGATATTTATTAGTTTAATATATTCCAAAATTAATAAGTAAAATTTTTAAACATCACAATATTTTTTGTAAAAAATAATTTTGGTGTTTTGAAAAAAATTTAGAGAATTGATGGAGATATGACATATTACTTAGAAATATAAACACAATATATTATAAAAACTAATAATCTTAAAATAAAAATCGTATTGTTGTATTTTTATAAAATATACAATAATAATATGTTTAAGCTTCTTATTAAAATAAAAGGAAGTAGACTTTAAAAAATTGTAAAAAATGATCGTAAAATATTTGCAAAGTTTATACACTAATCAAGATTAATCAATATTTATTTTAAAATAAATATAAATTACAATATTTGTATCTTAAACAAACATTAATGTCATATAATCAAATATTTAATAAAATACAGTTTCACATTTTATAAAAAAACATCAATTAATAATATATATATTCCAATTAAGATACTTCCCACCCTTCCTCCTCTCTAAACTTTAATCCAAACATTTTAATGCTAATTAATAATATATTAATTAGAAACACTTAACAACCTTCTTCCTCTAAACTCTAAATATTGTAATGATAACTTTACTAAGGCCATGGTTAAATTTAAATACTTACACTACTCATTTTCCTCTAACTATAATTTCACTCCCTTTTAGATGGCAAAAGGAAAATCACGTTTTAGAATACTCCTTCACCCTTATAAAAGATCAAACTATTAATGAGTGCTCCTCAATTTGAATGCGCATAAATTTTGGTCAAGCTCTTAGAATGACAGTTTTCCAATCAAATTTGATGAACATTTATAAACATCAACATTTCTCTCTAGAGATGTTCAAATTCTAGTGGATTTAGATGTTTCTAAGCTTTTTATGGGATATTGTTATGATGGTGAGGGAGAGGTCTTGGATTCAATTATTATATTATGAGAGTCTCCTCTTTTATAGATAATATGTTATCATTGATCACTTGATTTATTATTATCTTATTTCTTGATATATGGGTGTGGCTAAGTAGTGGAGTAATTCTCACAATAATAATATGATTGTTAATGCTTTTGAATTTTTGGTTGATGGTTTCTCTACAAATAACGAGTCTTCTCAAGATGTAGGGTCATCTCTTCTCATTCCCTCTATGGCAAGTCATATTCTCAAGGGGTTTCCTCATGCTGTTGGTGTGGTTATAGAAATTCCTACTCCTTCAATTCCTTCAACTCCTTTGGCTCCTATAGTTGAGTCCCACCTAACTCTTAATTTGGTTACTCATTGATTAGCATCTCCTATTAGACATTTGTCTATTTGTGTTGCACCCATGGGTGGGCCCTCTGAGGGAGTGTTCCCCTCACCTTTCTTAGGTCTAAAGGCTTAGAAGATAACATTTCTTAGACAGTTGTTCAAAGGAAAAAGAAAGGTCTTCCCAAATCTCTCTCAATCGTATTCTAGAGTTAAGGTTGTGAGATTGAATAGGGTGGGTCTGGCATTGTTACATTGGATTCTTGGGTACCATTTTGTCCTTGGAAATTTGGTTGTAATTGTGTTAAATTGTATCTCGTAACTTGGTTGTAGTTGTATTATGTATGTCCCATTTGAGAACTTGTGTCGATTTTGGATTGTTTTATATGGTGTTCAAGATTTTGTATCCCCTCAAAACCAATTCATATTAATAAAAACATATCTCTAGAGAAATCATAACACATTGTATATTTTGAAAGATGACAAATATCTAGATTGCACTTACCTTATTTAAACATTACTCTTTATGCAAAAATTTATCAAATGTTTATTAAAAACACAAATGAGCTTAACAAATACTTCCTAGAAACCAATTAAATAGAATAGTTTATAATCAAGTATATGGTTTGAATTGGGTCATCAAAGAAATAAAACTTTTGTTCTCAATCAATAAGTCAAACTTGACTAAAGTGTGTTGAAACACTCTCTAATATCTTTAATTGATGAATTCCAATAAAGGACAAAATATTAATCTTGTATAAGGGTCTATGGATGTTGAAAATGGTTTCAAGGTGGTCCACTAACCTTAGGGTCAAGCCTAGATTAAGTAGGTTTTTGAGAAAATATAAGAAAAATAAGGTATATTTTTACAAGTGAAAATTTTACCAATTGTTATATGTGGAATTTTATTAAGGAGAAAAAAATAAAGCATAACATTTGCAAACCACGTCCCTTCACAACTTTTGGGCTTTTTTTATCAAACCTAAAAGTTTTTGAAATTGCATAAATATGCCCTCAAGAGTCATTATAAGGAGTTGAGCATAGTCAATAAGTGTGTATTTGAATAGATTGTAAATCCTTATAATCATTTTAAGATACTAGTGTAATGGTGATTGGCATCCTTAAAGACTCAAAATGATTGTAAATTTGTAATTTTCAATTGAGATCATGGCGAAAGAAGTCAAGGATTTATTCTTCTAGATTTTTCCTACACTAGGTTCTCTAGGTTAATCGTTTATGTTGAACCTTTTTGTTTCATTATTTCACGTATATTCTCAAAAAAATAGAGAGAATTATAAGCAAATTAACATGTTTGAATACAAAAAAAAAAACATCTAAACACATTAGTTATATAATATGCTTTATATTTACGTAATATGTTTTATAGTTATTTAATTCAAGTTTATACTTATTGTGGGTCAAATTGGTACCAAAGTTTTGTTCCTTAAATTTTTTATTTTTTTATTTTTGTACAACCAATGGATTTTACGATGGTACAACTATTTTTACAAACTGATGTCCATTACTAGAACAAATAGTGTAAGTGGAAAAGGTGGATTGGTTTCTACACAACAAGTGATATCCACCAAGAAGTGGAATAGAAAAGAATGGATAATCTAGAAAAATAATGTCTCCAAAAAACGAAGCAAGATTCATCAAGTTAGAAGATGTGGGAAGCATGTCTATAATCATTAGGAGTGTTGACAACTTATAGAACATTATTGAGGCTATTATGGATTCAAATATGTTTCCTTAAAGGACCATAAAGTGAATGAAGAGCTCAAGAAAGAGAAGTCCAAAGTATATGAGAACAAGCAACAACATATCAACCAAGCACCTCCAACTCCACCTCCATTTGTATATAAAACCAAGGTTAAAATGCTACCATATGAATGTGTGTTGTATATTTTTAAAAAGCTAGCCATTGATTGTCTAAAAGATAGTGGATTATATTTAATTGTTGATGCAATAATTGTTTGTGATGTCATTTGAGATTACTTAACACACATGGATCAATTCCCATAAAAACTAAAATTTAAACAAACCATTCCTCCCCAGTTATTAGCAGATGCTTAATGATCAATTCTCACAAAAACTAAAAGCCTAAACAACTTTGCTTTGAAATAAGGAAATCAAGAAATCGCCACAATAAAGTCATTTCCACTACTCAACAAGACCAAATAAAATATCATTTATTATGAATAATGATATTCATATTATTGGTTTATGTTAAAGGGATAAGAGATCAATAAATAGTGATCTGAAAGAAAGCAATCTTAGTCTCACTTATGCAATTTTGATCATCATAAGTAAGAGGTGTTTTTGCGCATGAGGGATCCCTTTTCCATAGTTTTCAAACTAATAATGAAGCAAAATGGAAGATGGTTGTCTCTAAACTAATATTTGTATCTTCTTGGTTTTAAGGCATCTTGTGGTTAAGGGTGATTTCCTTATTGTGATCAATGGTCTCCATAAAGGCTCTTGTCTAAGTTGGAACATTTGATTTAGTGTTGTTCTCACATTGCTATTGAAAGAAAAATGTGGTGATTGATCTGTTGGCTAATGTTGAGATGATGCAAAAGCCTTTCTTGGCCATTTTGAGTAATTATAGTGTATCAAGGATAAGATTGGACAAATTATTGTCCTTAAACCTTAAATTTTAATTATTTTCCCTAAGTGACTAATATTGGTAATTATTCATGACTAAGAAGAATCAATTGGGCATGTTACAGAAAATTGTTTGATATGCATGTAAAGAATACAATACTTGTCCATGTATCTTGTTGGACTTGGAATATATTATTCACGTTGTGTATTCAAATACTTCACCTATTAATGTGGTGGGTACTTGTTTCTTTGTTATTTTTTGACATTTACTTAGTATGCAATTGGTGACAAGTGTCATGGGTTACAACATCAACTAGAGATAGTGTAGAGAGGATTCTTCATCATGATGGTCAGGCATCATAGCTTTACAAAACCTCATGACCCTTTTCTACAAGGTAAAATTTTAGATAAATAATTGAATGCAATTTTCAAGTGAAATGATTATGTAACTCTAGGTTTTGTTAAATCAATTCCCAGTGATGCTAGTGTTGATGGGGAAAGCCCTTATTGCTCAAAGACATCCATTTGTGAAGATTTTGTTCAAAATATCACACTTGTTTCATTGGTTAAGCATAAGGTTTGGATTCTATGTCTTTTGTTGTCTTCTCTATTCAATAATATGGATGTTGTGTAAGCACCTAGTGTTGGAACTCTGACAATTGATGGGTTGAATTTCTTGACCTTGTTGAAGCATCTTAGTCTTGCAAGAAAAGAAATGTTAACTATTTACAATGAGTTCAAATTGTTCAAAGGCTTATGTTTGGAGCTAGGGAAAGTTGTGGAAAACCTTATGGCTACTCATAAATAAGGGTACCTTTAGTTTTTGAAGATTTTACTATGTCATGGATTTGGGTTGTTTGGTGCAATCAAAACAAAAAGTGGAGACATTCCACAAGGTCACATTCATTATTCTTGTTGCTTCTTTTGTTGTTTTGGCCTCAAACGGTAAAGTGGGTCGCAAGGGTTTAGTTGTAATAGAGGAACTAGCTTGTTGGTGTGTCAACATTCAATTAATAAGAAAAGGGGGTGGTGATGTGTAAGGTGTCATTTGCCTTTTTGTTTGGTTGAATTTGAGATTGTTTTTCTCTTGAATTTTAAGTAATAGTGGTTGTCTTTGATTCTATCTTTTAAGATAGTTCTTTTATAATTATTGATTGATATTATACTATTTTTATTGTCATAAATAAAGGCCCCTATAAATCTTATTTTTAATTTATAATATATAATAAATAAAAGATCTTTAGATACATTAAAAATATACGAAAACATTTTTAGTCTACTCGAACATTAAAAAAATTGTAATAGTACCCCTTAAAAAATCATTTATGTTAACTCTAATGCAAGATCAATCAATCACCTTTCTTTAATATAACTAAAAAATTAGAATAATATACCCTAAAAATAGTTAAATATTTAAAACAAAGATTTTCATAATCCAAATAATTAAGATAAATTATTTTAACTCAAATTCTTCTGCACAATTTTTTCATAATATTTAGTTATCTTTGAATCTAAATATATTTTTATTCCTTAAACAAATTAAGCTATCTATCCCACCAAAGGGAGAGCCCGTTTAAGTAAAAAATGTTTTCAATGCAAGAAGTTAATATTGCTACTACCTTTCAAAATTCTACCCATGGGCATGTATAAATTCATATATATTGGGTGTTCTTTATTTCTACACATAGATGAAAAGTGACTATGTTGAGTTTCTGATCCAAGTATTTATATTAAAATCTTCTATGTGACCATTGATAAGTTGATACACAGTTAAAAATGTAAAGGAGGTATCAATAAAATGTTGTTTTTTTGTTTCTAGATAAGGCAAGAATGTGTATGTGCATTAACACAATAATGTTTTTATTTTATTGTTTTAATTAGAAGTTGATTTTATTATCTACCATTTTTAGGTAATAATCTTATAATGAACTACATAATTGGTTGTTGGCATCTTAGAGAACCTTCACAAAAGAAAAAATGAGCTTTACCCTCGTGCCAAAGGGATTTTCATTGCTAGCTTCAGTTCCCATGCTAATTGTGAGCTTATTTGTGATAGCAAGTTGTGGTTGGGCAAGCACTCCCTATCACTCAAGTTGTGGTTTCCTTCTTTTAATCCCATTACAAGCCTCTTCATATCATGCCAATTTGGGTCAAATTACCCAATCTCCCTCTCTATTTTTTGGGAAGATCATGTTATGAAACTACTGGCAATTTTATTGGGCAACTTTTGAAAGTTGATTCAATTACTTCGAACATTGGTCACACTTCCTTGCCCACTTTCTAGTGGATATTGATATCTCTAGGGCTATTCTTAGGGAAGCCATTTTTATGGTTAATGATAGGCCTTGGACTCAAGCTATTGATTATGAAGGTTTCCCCTTCTGTTGTAGGCATTGCTTTGTTTTTGGACACCTTACTTTTGATTGACCCCATTCACATTGTAGGAATGTTGGTTTCTCTACATGGTGGAAAGATTCCCTCTTCAAACACTTGACAATGGATGTTCCTAAGGATTTAGGGTCTCTAGATGTTCCTCATGAGTCTCATATGGTAGATCATAGTGTGTCCCTAGCAATGTTTGCTTCAAAGGCTTCAATACCTCAATGTGTTGGTGGGGTGGTGGAACCTTC